>CATIWJ010314118.1:0-27398 GCA_949640765.1 Croton laevigatus
GTCAAATCTCTTAGTCGACTTTTTTATTTTTTGGTATTCAAGCAACTTGGTTACAAGATGGACTTCATCTCGAACAACAAAAATATATTTGGGATCTTCTTGCAAAAATTGGTATGGCAATTTATAGTATTGTTCAAACACCATTTAATTTAAAAGGCAAGTTAACTTCCAGAAGTGGTGTTCTTTTCTATGATCAGACACTTTATCACAGTGTGGTTGTTGCATTATAGTATCTGACCTTTACTAGACCTAATATTACTTATTCGGTCAACAAAGTCTTGTAATTTACGTATTGTCCTACTACAGAACACTAGATAGTTGTTAAACGCTTACTTTGTTATCTTCAGACTACTCCTGATCATGGCCTCTTTCTTTCTCGTGGAAACAAACCTGTTCTACAGGGATATTATGATGCTGATTAGGGTGGTTTTTTAGATGACCATAAGTCCACCACAGGTTATGTAGTCTTTTATGGTAATTTATTAACTTCTTGGTCTTCCCGTAAGCAGCAGGCTATTTCTCGATCAACTATTGAAGCCGAGTATTAGGCCATTACATATGTTACATCTAAGTTAGTTTTGTTATAGTCATTATTATTAGAAATTATAATTCCTATAGACACAGTTCCAATTGTTTGGAGTGACAATTTAAGTGCTACATTTTTAACGACGAATCCCATTTTTCACACACGGATAAAACAAATGGAAATTAGTTTTCATTTTGTTTGTGATCGTGTAAAGAAGAAATAATTAATGGTTATTATATTGTTACTGCTGATGAAGTTGCTAATGTTTTGACAAAGTCACTTCTAAAAAACTAGTTTTCAATATTTTTTAGACAAGTTATGCCTACGTCGATCCCTTGGTATAACTTGAGGAAGTAATAGGATTAATTGTATTTAGAATTCTGAATAGGATTGTTTTCCTAGTTGTATCTTGAATAGGATTATTTTCCTGATCTATTGTTGAATCATGTGTATAAATACTCCTTTGATGGTAATAGAAAAATAATTGAAAGCCTTTACTCTTTAACAAGTGATCTTTAAGAGAACCCACAACTGAAAACCTAATTACCAAATTCACTTCTGTTCAAAGCTAGAGTATTTTGTAAAATTAATTTTTTATCCTTTGGATTAGATAAAGTCCTTATCTTTAAAATTAGGTTTTTTTCCCTTAGTTTATCCTAAAATTAAATAAACTAAGGTAACAACTCATTCAAATTCTTTTTTGTAATGTGAACCCATCTCTTTCTTAAATTTACTATTTTCATAGTTTTCAATTTTGGACTCTTATATACAACTCGAATGTTAAGTTTTTCAATGAGTCTTATAATATCAGTTCACGATATATGCTTACAAAATAAATTTGTACCTTGTATTCTACTCTTTCCAATAAATAAAATAACTCTAACAACAGAACACAAATAAAACAATTCAGCATATGGAGAACTAAATTCCAATGGAGAATGAAAACCTCTCTTAATAAAGAAACAAAAATAATAAGGAACTCATATAAAAGCTCATCTAAACGAACATAGATCTAGATTTTATTTCTGAAAAAAATAAAATTGAGATAATATATAGATTGACTCTTAACGTTTACGCCTTTTCCCGAGTGCTGTGCATAAGTTAACACCTCATATTTAAAATTTTACACAAATTAACACCTTGCTTGTGGGAGCACTGTTTAAGGACCAGAATGTAATTTTTGGTTAAGGACCAATATGAAACTTTATTATATTCCTCCTACCATTTCAAAATTCACCAAATTCAAAATCTCCTTTTTCAATTTTAGCGCTAATCGGAGCAAATGAATACAGGAAATAGTATTCGATGAGCCTAATCTATTAGTATTAGTATTAATATTATATCCTAATTAGAGTTAAATTACTAGCATTGTATTTTAATTAAATTAATTAATAAATAAATAACAATATATTAATATAATATAATATTTTAATTAGAAAATCTAAAGAAAAATAATATTAATATTAGTATATTTTAATTAAAAAATTTAAATTCTAATATTAAATAAATCAAATGCATTAATGAAACATTTGTGTTAGTTAATTTTAAGTTCCACTATTGTTATATTGTATTGTACTATTTAATATAAATTATATATATAATTTACAAAAAGTGATATTTCCTTATCGAAATATGATAGTTTCTAGAAAATCTTTCAACTATGAAAGTAAGAATCCATCAAAGATGTATGGATTTTTATGATAAATTTGAAGTTGAAAACAATTATGAAAACCAAACAGGTAAATTAAAAAAGATGAAAGCCACACACACACACACATATATATATATAATTTATTTCTAATCTAAAATTATTATTGTACAGATCTTTTTAATACATTAAATTTTGACTAATGAAAATTCTAAAAATATTGGACGAAAGGATTCATGGTATAATAATTTCAAAATTTGATCTTCTTAAAACATATTTTAAAAAATTGGAGAATCTAATAAAAAAAATTCTCAAATAAAATTGAAAAATGGTAACAAATGGAACTTTTTAAAGTTCTTCTTTAGTAAATCGCAACAAAGATCAATAATTAAGTAAATAATACATTTTTTAAGAGTTTTACTTTTATACCCATCCTTTAATATTTATTGAATTTTAGTTTTTTATTAAAAAAAAGAGAAAATTCAAAAGATGAAGTAATTGGTCACAAAATTAAGGAAGACTGGAACCCTAGTGCCGCCGCCTACACCAAATGTAGCCAACCAGAGAACGAAGGGTATCGATCAATAGCCCTTGCATCGATCATTCGTCTGGTACATTCGGAATAGTCTTCGGATCATTAGAAGCCGGCTAAAATTTTGAACTACTTTTTGTATTGCAATTATCTGAAAATTTAGAAACAGTGAGTTTTCGACTTGATTCAAGCCATTTTTTGTTGCTTCCATTGAGAATTGTAACACCAATGAGATTTCAACTGTTTTCATCATTTTTTTGTGGAAATCATGGAGTTACAATGAAGCAACAGCTGAAAAAGATGAATAGGTTCAAAACAGAAGAACGACGGCTAACGCGATGGCTGGTTAAGGCGACAGCTGTTCAAGGCTAGGGTTTCTTCAGTGGAACAAGATGAATATTAAAATAAAGTTACATCTTAATACTTCAAGTTTATTAATTTTTTCAGTTAGGTCCTATATCCGTAACATACTTAATTAATAGTATTCTGACAAGAACAAATTTTTTTTTTAATATAAATTTTATTGCCATTAATATATAATTAATAAAACTAACTATAACATCAATAACGGGAATATAAAATGAGTTAACTCATGTAACACATGTTAAAAAAACCTAGTATTGACAAATATGTATATTAACTTATATAAAAAAGTAAATGTACATATTTACTAGTAATTAAAAAATTAAAATTTACTTAATATTTAAAAAAAATTAATATTTACTTAATAATATGTGATATTAAGATTTTCCAAATTTAAATTGGAACCTTTTATTAGGGCTCAAAATGTTAGAGTACGAAAACACGAAGTACCAAACTGTGTATTACGCCAAATATAAGGGTAAGTTTGCAATAACAGCTTCTTCTTCTGTTTTTTTGTTCGGTACAATGCGCATGTACGACACGGTCGTTTTTAGGGTTATCCGAAATATCCCTGTCTCTGGTTTCAGGGTTGAGGAATGCGAGTCGTCGTTTAGCTGATTCCTTTCTCGTTTCTCTGTTCGGAGGTTGGTTTAATCCTCTCTTTTTCTCCTTGTTTACATTTTTGATTCTATTTTCATTTCTTTTTTTGGTTTTTTGCATCAATCCTTGTGTTTGTTTTGTCATGAAACTGAAAGCAAATGAAAGAAACGAAAGCAAAATATGAAATACCCACAATTTTTTTAAAAAAAATTTCAAACATGGATCTGCTAATTTCAAACATGGGTTTTTAAATTTTGCAAATTTTATTTGGTCAGACAAAGAAAATTTGGGGCAATTAAGAGAATATAGGTTTCTGCTCTAAATTTAGGCTTTCGTTGCACTTGTATAAGGAAGGGTTTCTATACTTGTTATTGCTGAGAAAAAAATTTTCCCTGGGAAAATCCTTACATAGAAGCAGCTTCCTGGATAATTTTACAGAGAATAATAATGAGATAGTGTTAAATTGTCCTGGAAACTTTTTGTCTCTACTGCTTGGATGGGAATCTCTTGTATTAATTATTGGTAACTAGTATACATGGGTTGGTTATATATAAGATATAGCATAATGTTACAGGTTTCCTGAAAGTTTTTCAGTTTAGCATATTGGTCAAAAGCACTACTAGTGAAATTGAATAATATGTTAAATAGATAAGTTACTGAATTAAATTAACTAAATTTTGAGAAAACCATAATGAATATACTTATGAATATATTAGAAGCGTCAAATAATGTACGATGTGAATTCTTATGTTGTTTCTTTTTAGTTATTAAATGCAAAACTTGCAGAAGTTAATATTCGTTCTTGAGTTTAAGAAAACTGTACTGTGGAACTAGATTGTTTTTCTTGCACTCAGTTTGATTGAAAGTCTTTTCTTCAAACCTAATTGAAGTTCAGAATGAATAATATACTTAAAAAGATTTTGCATATCTTGATTATTTTTGGAGGAACTACTTTTTATGACGAAAATGGAGATGGACTAGCAGTTTAATTTGGTTTCTGGTGCATCGAGGTGTTCTTTGATTATCTATTTAGGGGTAGATTGTGAAATACTTTGCAGATCATCTTACGGTGTGTCGGAAAAGTGGGGGAAAAAAGTCATCTATGCCTCGAAAATGACACAAATATTAGCTGAAAGAAAATATCCATATTGGAAATAAATTATGATTTTAAATTGTTTCCTTCATAAATTCCAACGTTTTAGGTGCTTATTTGGAAGATCGAACTGAAACACAATGAAACAAACGTGTAGTTAATCGCTACATCATTCTGCTGAATTTTATTTTGGCGTACTGCTACATTCAGTTACATTCCACCAAGGCACCAAGAATACACTAAATGGCTTAGAAAGAAATGTTCACTGCAAAGTTTACGTAACTTCTTACGTAATCTTATATTGGGGACTTCAGTTCTGCGAGTAAACTCTAGCATTATGAATAATTTCTTCATCAGGGCTGTAAAAAATGAATTGCAAGATGCTTAGAATATTTAAGATTAAGATGGGCTATACAGTATGAAGGATAAAAGATGCTCTCTCTCCCCCAAAAGGTTCCATATGTAATACTATAGAAGAAACTAATTTATCCCTTGAATCTTGCTGCCCAAACCTGCTCTTGTTTTTGAAAACAGTCTTGGGCCTAGATTAGCATTCCTAACATTCTTCTTGTTTTTGGAGATATCCATTCAGAAGTAGTCATGGACACTGGTGCAACCAGTTCTGGAACAGCTGATGGTGCTATCTCATTAATGGACCAGAATGCAACCGATCCTGGTCCAATTGATCCTTATGTTCTTTATGACCAAGAGAACCACGTCTCAGCAGCAGTGTGGGAAGGACAGGTACAGTTTATTATCAGAAAATGTTTCCTCTTTCATTTTCTAAGAGATATATCACCTAGCATTTCATCATAACATTTTGTAGGAGCGTGGTGTGCTTAGATGTCATGAACATACGTCAAAGCTTGGTGAGTGGAGGCTTACACACAAACAGATTGAGTTGGTTGAGAAAGCTGGGTTTGGATATTTGAGAAAGCTTCCTTCCATTAGTCTAGACAATCCGCTGATTTCTGCTCTTATTGAGAGGTGGAGGAAAGAAACAAACACATTTCACTTGAGGGTTGGTGAAATGACCATAACCCTTAAAGACGTGGCATTGTTGCTTGGGCTAGCAATTGATGGAGAACCTGTTCTAGGTGTGACATATACTTCGTGCAAGGCAGTTTGTGAAAAGTTTTTGGGTAGGATTCCTGATGCTGGGTATATGAGCGGTGGAATGGTGAAACTAAGTTGGTTGAAAGAGTACTTTACTCAATGTCCTGAAAATGCACCACTGGAAGATATTAAACGATACACCCGTGCTTACCTTTTGTACCTTGTGGGAAGTACAATCTTTTCAACTACTACTGGGAATAAAGTGCCTATTATGTACCTACCTCTATTTGAGGATTTTGACGAGGCAGGAAAGTATGCATGGGGTGCAGCAGCATTGGCGTTTCTGTATAGAGCACTTGGTAGAGCAACTCTTAAATCTCAGAGCACCATCAGTGGCTGTTTAACACTCCTACAGGTTTGCTAATTTGCTTATCTCTAGTTGAGGAATAATTAGGTTAAAGGGCTGGCAAAATTTAATATAAAATTGCAGGAGTTAATTTAACAAACCGAATTCACATGTAATAGTGCAAACATGAATACTATGAGATAGTATTTCAGAGATCTATCCTCATGGAGCATGTTGTAGTGGAGAAAATTTTATTTGAATACAGCAGAAAAAAGAGAAGGGGAGCCTTTGCGCAACGGTAAAGTTGTCGCCACGTGACCAAATAGTCACAGGTTCGAGTCGTGGAATCAGCATCTTGCAGTAAATGCAAGGTAAGGCTGCCTATACCATACCTTCGGGTGTGCGGCCCTTCCCCGGACCCTATGTAAAAGTGGGATGCCTTCATGTACTGGGCTGCCCTTTTTTTTTTTTTAACAGCAGGAAAAAAGAAATTCAGTCAAAATTATGTATCAAGCCTGCAAGTAGGACTGATACTTCAAAATATGGTCCTTGCTATGTTGACATTGTGGGCGCTCAAACGGGGAATAGCATTAAAGCTTTATTGTCTTGTAGGTTTTGCGAATTTATAGCATTAAAGCTTTATTGTCTTGTAGGTTTTACTGATTTTGGGTTTAGATTCACTATAATACACAATTATTGCCACCTCCTGTTCAGTAGGCCATTCCATTGAGATTAGTATTTTCGAAGAATGATTGTAAAAAACAATGCAAAATAAGCAGGCTTTAGCTTTAGCTAATAATTTCTTGAATAGAAAAAATTTGGAGTTCAATTGTTTTCAGCTTAATAGTTAGTCTTCTTTAGAAGGTAGACCACATGTTATGTGAATTGCATGCTAACGTTAAAATGTGGCAAAGTTGAGTGTCCGTAAAATACTGCACACTGTGGTGCAGTTATTCTGAAATTTTCACAGGTAGATAATTGTTTGGGAAAGTATCTCTTGATATGGCAATAAATCATAAGATGTATTCTGTAATAAAATTTCTCTTTATCACTTGGTCTGTGTGATGGATTGATCCATGAAGTAACTGGTATCTTTGTACTTAACCTGTTCGATTATTTATATCTTTGTTTTTTTTTTTTTGCAGTGTTGGAGTTACTTTCACCTTAATATTGGCCGACCAAAGTTTTATCAGGATCCAGGCCGTGATTGTTTTCCATTTGTACATTGGTGGAAGGGGAAACAAAGTGCTTCCACAGTGAAACGTGACATAATTTTCTACCGCAAGGCCCTGGACTCCTTAAAACCATGCGATGTGAGTTTCTATTCTGAAATAATAATTTTTGTCTTGGGATTCCTAATATCTAAGTTATGAGCTGTTACAAACTTGCAATGCAGGTGGAATGGCTTCCTTACAGCAATATTGATCCTGCATTAATACCAGAAGATGTTAGAAATAGTTTGATTCTTGGGAAGTCAAAGACAATGTTAATCTGCTTTGACAAAGCAGAAAGGCACCTTCCAGATCGTTGTGTAAGGCAAGATGGCCTGATTCAAGGAATCCCAGAAGATGTACAGCATTGGGAGAGAAAGACCCGTGGAGTTGACAGTGGGATAGATTTGTCCGGGAAAATGGAGTCAGAGCTCAATGAATGGCTTGCCCGTCATCACAACATTGTGCAAGATAATGGCGGTGTTGATGAAAGTGAATATATGAAGTGGTATTCAAGAATTACACGTAAATTTGTGGGAAGACCAGTGACTCCACTGCCTCAGGTTCAAAAACCAGTAAAGTTCAGAACCAAAAAGAAGAGGATGGTAATTCTACACTAAGCTTGATGACCTGTAATAACTCTCGCTTGCTATTACAAATTAATATCTGCTACTTGCTTTTGTTTTTGAACCATGTACAGAATTCTGGCTTAAGAGATATCGCTCACTTGGCAGACACCTTCCTAATTGAAGGGTTGGATCCTATGCAAATTGACTCGATATCAAGGATCAGAGCTATTGCGCATGATTGTTTAGGGGACCATGTCGAAGGTGCAACTGCAAACGCAATGGACCTTGTTGAAGGTTCAACCATAGCAGACTATGTTGGAGGTGCAACCACAGCAGACCATGTAGGAGATGCGATGGAAGCAGATCATGGAGGAGGTGCTACCATAGCAGACCCTGCAGGAGTTGTAAGCCTGGGGGACCATGCAGGAGATGTTACTATAGGGGACCATGTAGGAGGTACAACCATAGTATCGACCGATTCACAGAATCAACTTGGCAAAAGAAAAAGGGAAAAGGAGCGGGTGAGAAGGAACTCAAAGGGCAAGCGTAAGCGGAAGGATGATCCAATACCGGCAGAATATTACAAAGCTAGGGAGTTTGATCCAGTTCACTTTTATGCAGCAGCACTCAGGGCTGATCCGATGCAATTTTGTTGCCATTGTCGAGTTATGAGTCACATGAGTCATATGAGTCACATGAGTCATATGGGTCACATGAGCCATCTGAGCGACATGAACCATATTGATTATTCGACAATTAAGCTTGCAAAAAAGTTAAAGAAAAAGGATAAAGCGAAAAAGAAGTCGAGCAAGAAGAATAGCCGGAAACGCAAGAGGAAGGATGAAAGAATTCAAGATGATACTGCTGGTTGTGTCCAATCTGGGTTGCCCGTTACACCTACCAAGGATGATCAGCCTCAATTACATAGTGCAGCTACTAATGATGATCAGACTCAATTACATAGTGCAGCTACCAATGATGATCAGACTCAATTGTATCATCCTGATAGCAAGGATGATAAAATGCAATATGATGCTGCTGGGGTCCATATCCAATATGAGTTATCGATCGAGGATAATCAACCTCAGTTACACAGTACAGGTAGTGAAGATCATCAGATTGAGCTATATCATCCCCATAGCAAGGATGTTCACCTTGCTCTACTCGATGCAACTGCTGTAGTTGGAAGTTTGCAGCCATGTAATGCTGATGTAGAGTTTGATCATTCACTACCGTGTGGTCCTGCTGTTGAAGGTGAACAATCAAACAATCCTTCACAATTGTGTGATCCTGCCGCTGTTGATGGTGAACAATCACAGAATCCTCCAGAGCTGTGTGTTCCCTCTGCTGTTGAAGGTGAACAATTACATGGTCATTCACCACTGTGTGATCTTGGTGCTGTTGAAGGTGAACAATTACATGGTCATTCACCACCGTGCGATCCTGCTGCTGTTGAAGGTGAACAATCACAACCAGAGACTCATGCAGCTGGTGAAGGTGCAGAAGCAGAGTCTAGTCTTTCAGCGATTAAGGTTGATGACTTGAAGCTCAGTGATACAACTCCTGAGATTAATGACCTGAATCTTTCTCCTGTTGCTGGTGAGAGCCTTCAGCAAACAGCTAAAATGGCTGATGCTGTTCCAGTCTCATCTATTGACATTATAAATGATGATGAAAATCCTATAGACGATCAGATCGATGCTAAAGTTGCTTCGCCAACTGGAGGTTTGTCATGAACTTGTGGCTAAAGTTTTCTGGATTCTCTTTGGTGATTATAAATTTGTTTGAATGAGTACGAAACCAGGCTTATTTAATGTAGAAGAAAACTGAAACTTGTATTCCATTAAACTAGAGGCCTGTGCATTACACAGTTACTTATTGTTTAATTTATTTTTTATGTCAAATACTTATTGTCTAATTTGGATGAGTTAAAGCCAATTGTTGCTATTGCAATTGAGCTTGAAGTTGTATCTTCGACCTTAGGCATCTGTGTGCAAATCAATAATAAGACTTGATTTATTATTTTCTAAATTCCAACTTCCATGTCCATACACTATTATGCAGATAAGCAACAGATGCAGAAAAGAAGGAAAACTCAAACGAGAAAATATGTTGGAGATTCCATTTTTATAGGTTTTTTTCAGAGGTCTGGGAGCTCAGTAGCCATTTGATGGCTCGGGATCCTGATGCTTGTTATATAGGTCATATGTGTTTGGTTAGACCATCTCCTCATTTCTTGATGCAAGCTTTGAATAATTTTTTTCATTAATGAGAAATCAATCTTTTGTTTCTCATTAATGTAAAAAAAAAAAAAAAACATTGGTTTGTCCTCTTTTTTTATCAAAAAATCTTCCGTACTACTATTTCATCACAGAAGTTTAATGAATATTCGAAAAAAATTGATAGAATGACTTGCTAATTCGGTGTCAAACTATAGTAACCTTCTGATAATTACGCCAAAATTTAGTAATCAAATAGTAATATTAATCAAATATGAATATGGCTGAGCAGAATCCGACGGTACCAAACTGCAAGTTGCAGTTGCAAATGGTGAACCGCAGTAGATTGCCTAAAAATGTGCTATTTTCATCAAAGTTGCAGCAGTAAAATAATCCAAAAACCACTGAATTAATATGCAGAATTTTATTAATAGTTGAATTTTCAATTACATGAATTTTACGAATATAACAAAATTTTCAATTGCAGAATTTGTGCAATGCAAAATATCAAATACAAAATTTTTAATAGTGCAAATTTTCAATTGCAGAATTTTTATTGGATAATTGTTTAATGCAAAATTTTAAATTCCATATTTGTTTGTTGTAGAATTTTATTATATAAATGATGACATCGTCCTTATAAAAGGTTAGCACTAGACGAACCACAAGACCAAAAGGCACTGTGTGGGATCGGCTAAGGCCCAAGATCAACGTTATCTTAACATAGATCACACAATCGGGGACCCACAGGGTCAGTATAAGGTACTCGGCACCATGAGTATACAGGCCGATGTCCATAAGTTACTCGAGGATCGTCCTAGGGTCAACTCGGGTCATACTCCCAGTAATCATTACCTGTAGCATGAATGACCGGTCAGACAAGTCATACTCTACTCTGACAGCCCATACCCAAATTATGCATTACAGTCATCATTACAATGAGTTATTGTTTACAGTCATTATTACGGTGAAGTAACGTGCAAGCAACTTCTAGGGAGTGTCCACTATAAATACTACAACGATTCACTATTTACGGGTAATCTTTTTACTCTTTCTAATTTCTTTCTGAATATTGGACGATCCCACATCTGACTTAAGTATTGAAATGTTTGCTAAGGCAACACTCTAACTCTTTCTCTTATTTTTAGAATCGTCCCTTAAGGAATCAGCCATTTGGTTAGTCCAAGGTGAACCAAAGCTCAAGTTAGTCTCTAGATTTAGCCCTCGAGACATTAATAAAAATAAATTTTAAATAATATGCGGTTGAAACCAAATACCTAAGTTAATTGCTACCTTAACCGTCACCTGCTGTCCACTTATATCGTAAGTTGCCAATCGAACTGCATATGCTGTTGAATCGCCCAAAGGTGCAGTTTGTTCAGTGCGATTTTGCAGTGTTGGTCCATTTCTATTCACTCCTAAACATGAGTGATTAAATCCTAATTTTTATTTTATTTTATTTTTTTTTTTGAAGGAAATAAAAATTTTGAGGGCCGCAATTACAAAAACGGTGTCGTACCATCAATCTATGTCGTGTCCGACAAAGTGAAACATGCTCTTTTATTTGCCAACCCATTCTAAAAAAAAAAAATGAAATCTATGGTTTGACCCTACCTTACCTTGGTTTCAAATTATCACCACCCTCCAAGAAGTAATAAATCACTACCCCACCTTTCATGTCAATCACATCCTTTCTTCCCCAAACTCTCTGTGTAAATGGTTTCCTCTGCTCACTGTGATTCCAAAAACACCATGTTTTTCACTTCATTTTCTTTGGTTTTTTTCCTTTTTCTTTTGTTTTTTTCTGTTCAAGCAACAACAACAGCAGACATTGTTGGTATGCTTCCTTCTGAATCTGATACTCTTTTCAAGATTATGGATTCCATGTCCTCTGATCAATCTTGGCGACTCTCTTACCCCAATCCATGTAAGCCTGGTGTTTCTACTTGGATTGGCATTGAATGCAAATTGGGTTTTGATAATCATCTTCATGTCTCTCGCCTTGATTTTGGTACTTATCCTAACCCAATTTGTAAACCCACTGCTAAATTTCCAAATCTAATCTTTTCTCTTCCTTTTCTTCAATCTGTTTTTTTCTTAAACTGTTTCACTCACACCAAAACTTTTCTCTCTGTTCCACTAAATTTTAGTAGAGTTTCTAATTCTTCTCTGCAACAACTCAGCCTTAGATCAAATTCTGCTCTTGTTGGTCCAATCCCATCTCAATTTTCATTTTTGAAGGCCTTAAAGATCCTTACACTATCACAAAACCAACTTTCTGGGTCTATTCCTGTTGGAATTTTTAGTTTGGGATCTTTGGTGCATCTTGATTTGAGTTACAATATGCTTACTGGTACTATAAATTCTGAATTGGGTAATCTTAAAAACCTTGAGGGTCTTGATTTAAGCTATAATTCACTTATGGGTATGATTCCAAGCTCAATTGGTCAACTGGGTATGCTTCAAAAACTTGATTTGAGTTCAAATTCACTAATGGGTCATATTCCTGAGAGTATTGAGAAACTGAGTTCATTAGTGTTCATTGCTTTGAGTAACAACAAAATAAGTGGTAATTTTCCGAAAGGATTGTCAAAGTTACAAAATTTGCAGTATTTTATTATGGATGACAATCCAATGAACATACCTTTGTGGGTAGAATTTGGTAAGATGGTGAAACTGCAAGAACTAAGGCTTTCAAATTCTGGTTATTTAGGCACTATCCCATCAAGCTTTTCACAATTGAGTGATTTAAGCACTTTATCTCTTCAAAACAACAAACTTATAGGTGAAATACCAGTTGGTTTTGGCAGTCTTTCACATATATATCATTTGAATCTTAGCAAAAATTTGTTGGTTGGAGTTGTGCCATTTGATACAAGTTTTTTGAAGAGGTTAGGAAGGAATTTGGATCTAAGTGGGAATCCAGGACTCTGTTTAAGTCCAAATGAAGCAAATAATGTGAAGATTGGAATTGGAGTTGGTACATGTACCAAGAATGGATCTTCGATCAACAAATCTCAACCATTCTTCATAATTGGTGCTTTAATTCTTCAAGGATTGCATCTATTTCTTGCCATTTTGGCTTCTTAATGTTCTTGTGGGGAAAAAAAATGTAAAATATGTAATCTTAATTGTAATTCTTCCGACCATTTGGCTACAAAGTTTGGCAGAAAATTAAGTTTCTTTTCTTCTTCTTCTTCTTCTGGTATTGGTGGTAGCAGTATTTCAGTTTGACTGTATTTTAGTTCCAGAAGGGTTTGGAGTAACTGTGGGAAGCATTTTGTTAGGTGGAAAATGACAGTCTAATCTAATTAGCAGCACGTGCATGATGTTATGTTGGAGGACCTACATTTCCTTTCATCATCATAGTACTGGGTGTTTGGCTTTTAAGTCGTCTTTTAAGTATTTTTCAATTAAAAGTCAGTAATTTATTTTTACGTATATATATATTTTTTATTTATATTTAAGGTGTTTTTTTAAAAAGCATTAAAATGTTACTTTTAAATAAGTATTGTTTAAGTCAAAAAAAAAGAAAAATACCAAATACCTTTTCATTTTAACTTACTCTTTAGGCCACTAAAAAGGATATTAATTTCTTACATTTATTCACTATATTCAGTTTAAATTGAATAAAAGGAATGCAAATTAAATGCCTTCAAATTTTTCTAGATATCAATCAAAATTAACTCTTCAAAAAAAGAAATTAAAATTAAATCGCAGTAAATAAAATTCAATTAAGCTGTTAAATCCACAGGATTTAGGTTTTTAACTTTTCTTTTTTGAAGTTTTTCTTGTTTTGGGAGGTAATAAAAACTAACATATTCGGAAAAATTCATTTTTCTTTCTCAAAATTGATTATAAAATAAATTTTAACTTAGCCAAATCAAATCATTTAAAAGCATACTTATTGACTTATAATTTGCTTATGAAGTACTCACTTGACATATGTGTCTCATTTATAATTTACTTCTATTTTTCAAAAAAAAAAGAATTTTTTGCATAGTACAATAGTTACAAATATTTAAATGATTTCAATGAATAATAAAATATTTTTTATTTATTAAATTTTATAATAAATGATTTTTTAATAGTAGATAAATTATAAATGAAACACTTATTTTACAATAAATTAAGCTCTCAGGTGATAAGTGACTGATTAATAGTTAACTTATTTATCTCAATAAGTTTTAGCGGTGATGCCATTCATATGTGTTAGTAAATAATAGGAGAGGAATCAGTTAATTGTTCTCATTAACGTATTGGGTTATAAAGACCCAAGGATACAAAGATAAGTTTACAGTTGGAATTGGTTATAACAGTAAAAAAGACGTAAGTTAAATGAAATAACTCTTTACAACCTCTTATCTAATATGCCCCCTCAAGTTAGCTATTAGTGGGGATAGATAATCAATTTGTCTCTCCTTAGTAAAAACATCTGCTATCTAGTCTTTAGTAGAAATATACCGAACATGCAACTCATTCATAACGACCTTATCTCGAACAAAATGAACATCAATTTGAACATGTTTCATTCGACTATGATGGACCAGATTAACCGCCAACGATGTTGCTCCCAAATTATCACACCAAAGAATTGGAGCTGTCACTTTGACTCCTAATTCGGTTAGTATATTCCAAATCCAAACAACTTCAGAGGTAATATTGGCAATAGCACGATATTCTACATCTGTAAAAGAGCGCGAGACACACTGTTGTTTACGGAAACTCACTAGCATTTTTAAGCAAACGCTAACAATATCCAATAGAAAATCATAACATCAAGATGATTGATATAAAAAGAAGGGAATATTATTAGTCGTTGAGTTTGACAAATATTATGATTTTTAATAACTGGAATTTAGACAAAATAACTCGTCTACGTACGCTTTGACTCTATTCAATAATTTAATTTTTTTCTTCAATTTTAAAGTATATTCTTTTAATAATAATATTATTTTCTCTCTCAATTTTAATTAATAATATTACATATTTTTGACATTTGATTAATTTTTTTAAATTTTAGCTTTGAGATTCAGTTAATATTATTTAAAAAAGTTTAAAAAATGATTAAATATTTAGACAGAGCCAATAAAACGCTAGAGATATTTTGTAAAAATGAATGATTAAACAATAATATGGGTCAAATATCAAAATAATAATTTTCAAAAAAAAAAAGGCAACATAGAAACATCTGACAGTGACAAAGGGAATGAAATTGCAGAATTAGATTTCATTTGTTGTCATAAAATCATGTTTTACCTGTGCAACTAAACAAGGTGGCCTAACCCTAATTGCTTGATGTGGTTCATAAAGTAATGTGAAATTTTTTAAATTTAGAGTATAATATTAAGAATTTTTAGATGATATTAATGTTTTCACTTTTGTCTTTATTGGGAAATGTCTATGAAAAAACTGCACCTTTCCTTTTGCTTTTTAATTTTATGAGATGCTGTCCTTACTATAGAAGTAGGTAACTTACTACTGTTTTAATACCTAAAAGTAAAGATATTTATTTACTTTCCATATTTTGAAATATCAGCAAAATTTTTACTATTTTTGTACATTTTTACTCTCTCTATGAAAGATAACAATTTTTTTTTTTCAAACCAAAAACTTCTCTTTTATTTGGTTAATTATAATAGAATAAAACTTTAGAGATGATTTGGTACATGATTCATATATATGAGATTAAAAATTAATAAGTTAGCTTTTAATCTAGGGCTGTAAACGAGCCGAGCTGAGCTGAGTCGAGCACTGGTCTGCTCGCGCTCAGCTCGTTTATTAAATGAGCCTAAATTTTCAACTCGCGCTCGGCTCGTTTATTATCGATCTGAGCTCAAGCTGAGCTTTTATAGAGCGAACACTGAGCGGCTCATGAGCAAATCGTCTTTTTACATGTATTTTGTCGAGCGAGCCGAGCACTGGCCTGCTCGTGCTCGGCTCGTTTGGATTTTCAGCTCACGCTCGGCTCGTTTATTATCGATCCGAGCTCGAGCCGAGCTTTTATTGAGCAAACACCGAACAGCCCACGAGCAATTCGGCTCATTTACAGCCCTACTTTTAACCAATAATAATTAATAACCACTTTTCTTCCTTTAATAGAGTAGCCTAATTTCAAAAAAAGTTTGAAGAAATTAAGGAATTCAAATTCCACTATGTATCGAAGTAATTTTCCTTTCCAACCTAAGAAAGAACACTTTTTAAATTATAAATATTGTTATTTTTGTTATCTTTTTTTATTTCACAATATCTATTAAAGAAATATTTTTGTATTTTAATATTATATTTTAGTAAATAATTCAACTTGTTATTAGTGAAAGAAATCAAATAATATTTATCTAGTTTACTTATAAGAAATTAGCTTTTCTGCAAATATACTTTTCGAAAAGTTGACTCTATGAAAAATAGATCAATTTGAATCAAAGTATGAGTGTAAACCTATTAAGTTACTACCATCTTATTAGTCTAATTTTGTCGGATAGTTTAGTGGGCGATGTGTGTACAAGCTACTAATAAAAGAGGGGAAACGGTAATAAAATAGCAAATTTTGAAATCTAATTACTAAATGTTGCATATTTTGAAATATTACCTAAATGATATATTTTAGTTATTAGTAAATATGTATATTTACTTTTATATATAAGTTAAATTTAATATGCATATTTGCCAATATCATAAAAAGTAAATACTTATATTTATCTATATCATATTAAAAATTACAAGTATTAAAAAAAATAGCATTTAGCTAATATTTCAAATTTGTTGATATTTTATTAAAATTAAATTTTAAAAAATAATACTATTTGTTAAGTTGTGCGGTAAAAGAGAGAAATGAAGTCAGAGGCAAAAAAGTAAATAGCACTTTTTGATATTTTATAAAAAGTAAATAAAATAAATTTTCAAAAATTAATTAAACAGGATTTTTTTAGTATATATATATATATTGTGCCAAACCTAGAAATTTGGCACTCCATAATATGTATAAATAAGAGCATCCACAGTTATGGGACAAAGATGCCATGTAACATAAAATTTATTAATAAGGCCTTGGTACCATAGCTGTAGAGATTTTAAGTGGATACCAGGGTGTGGGCAAGGCCACTTTTTTTGCACTCTCCCTATTAAAATATCTATCAATAAAATATAGACGTATAAAAAATTAAATTAATTAAAAGATGAAAATTTATTTAATTAATTAGTGTAGTCATAATAAGATTTTAAGTGGAGGCCAAGGCCTGGGCAAGGCGACCTTTTTAGCGCTCTTCCTATTAAAATGTCTATCAATGAAACATAGATATGTGTAAAAAAATTAAATTAATTAAAAGATGAAAATTTATTTAATTAATTAGTGTAGTCATAATAAAAAAAATTTAATTTATGGGACTGTGCATTGTGAGAAAGAAAGCTACATCTTGTTGAGAACATTTTGAGATGACATGGCATATATATTTTTTGAAAGTGACTCCAATAAAAATTGTCCTTATATCTAAGCATTGCTAATGCTCGAAGAAACACTCTCATTAATGTTATTGAATACATCATTCATTACAACATTTATTACTAAAAAAAAGTACTAAAAGAGTTATTTAGTGAAAGGAGAGTGGGTGGCGTGGTGGTAGGCCATTGCCCCTTATATTTGAGTTGTACAGATTCAATCCCCACTTAAAATATCATCCTCTACTAACATATTAATAATACTAATTGGGTGCGTGTGTATGCCTATGTTAATATATATATATATATATATATATATATATATATATAGTTAATTTTAAAAAATTTGTACTCTTTAATTATTATAAAACATACAAAAGTTTATTTACAATTTTTTCGCTTAAAACTTTTGTTCTTTATTATATCTTTTCATATCAATTCCCTTTAATTTTTCTTTCAAAATTTAATAAAAGTTAAGTATGGTTTCTTATTCCCTTAAATTTTGACACTATTAATTTTATTACAATTAAATAATCCTAAAAAAAATTTTCAAATAAAATAAATTATGAGAGATTTTTTTTAAATTGAATTTATATTTGATTCAAATTTGAATGAAAAATAAGAAGAATAAAAAATGGTTGGGGGAAAGGGGAGAGGAGAGGACAAACAAAGCACAAGACAGCATGAAAGAGGCACTGACTGACTTGCAAGGACAAGAAAAGGAGTTTTAACCCATCCATCTATGTATGTCTTTGTCCCCCTTTTGATTTTACTTTACCTTCATAGTTTACTGTTTCAGTACACATTTTTTTTACTGTTTATTTCTTTGCTTTTCATTTTTTTCACAATAGGTGGAATCTTGGGTTAAAATGGCCAATAATACATTTTTACCCTTACACTTCCCAGTTTTCACAAAAATACCATATTTTGACATTTTTATCAATTACACCCTAATCCCAAACCTTTATAACAATCACATTAAAGTAAGGAACAAAAATACTGCCTCAATTTCAAACGTACCCTGCTTGGCCAAGATTGAAAAATAAAAAAAAGAGAAAAAAAAATTATAATTTCCACCTGATTACAAGCTAATTAAGGCTCTTGTGAATCAAAAATCGAATATCTGCTGCAAGTTTTCATGAGAACTTTTCGAATTCCAAAACAAAGGAGTGAAAATTTCGAACATTGGAACAGACGCAAACAATTTATATCAATGTGGATTTTCGTAAAAGGGTGTTTTAGGTATTAGGAAAAACCAACGTATTAACACCAAATTAATACAAGGTTAAAATAGTACATTATCATATTTTGTACGGATTGAACTTTTTAAATTAAAAAAAAAAAAGGGACAAAATAATACATTAGGGCATAATAGAGGGACAAAATAATATTTTTCCTTTGCATTTATTGGTTTGCAATATTAGTGTGCATTTGGTTTAGTTACTCCATATAAGTTATAGTTTTTGCTGGTACTCGACCGCTAGAGTTTGAAAATTTGATAAATTTTTACATTGTCAGTTCATAAGTTCATAGTTGTTGGAGACCTCAATTAGCAACTGATTTCATCAACTTCTATTTGGATATAGTTCCTTTCAGTTCATAGCTGATTCACATAATGACTATATTAATTTTATTAAAATGATTTAAAATATAATTAATTTTTAAAATTATTAATAAATAATGTTATTTTTATTTTAATTATTAAAAATAATAATGTACTAAAATTTAATTTTGTTATTTTTGTAATATATTAAATTTTAACATAAAATAATATTGTCATCTAGAAATTTAATAATAACATATATTTTATGTATTTATAGTTACACTTTATTGGTAATTTTATACTATAACAATAACGGTGTACGATTTTTACCAAACTTTAATATAAATCAATCATTAGCTACCAATTATCACTTATTATTAGCTATTAATTGATACTAACAATTAAACTGAACAGATTCTAAGATAGTTATATAAAAATGTTCATAGTTTCAATTGAATTTGGATTGGACTCAAAATTATTTTATTAGTTTAGCCTAGTAATAGGCAATATTGTGAGATAGCACAAAATTGATGGGGGAACAGAGCTACACTTCGTTCTACCGGGGCACTCGCCCCTGATATAAAAAAATATTAATAATTAGTAGAAAGTAAAAAACTATTGTGTTTGTTTGTAGTGTAATGGTAGATGCACCAGTCTAAGGACCATGGTGCCCTAGATTTAAAACTAGGCTTGTACAATTTTGTTTATTTTTGCATCATATATGCCCTTCAAATAGATCTTTATTGGAAAAATGTCCAATTCACTCCATACACTTGTACATAACTGTTATTTTACCCTAATTTCAACTTTTTTTTTTTCTTAATTCTTCATAAACTATTAAATTATAATTAAATAATTGTTTCAAATTCTTTTTACTTTTTTCTTTGTTTGCTCTTTCAGTTTGTTTCTTCTTCAAATTCTAATTTCCTTATTATTTTCAATTCTAGATTTAATTTTTATTCTAAGAATTAATTTAATTTATAAATTTAGTTAATTTTATTTAAGAAATATAATATTTTATAATTAATATCTTTATACATTTTATTTATTTATTTAATATTAATAGTTTATTATTTATAAATGTTATAATTAATATATTTTAGAATAATAAACTAATTTTGACTTAATTATTATAAAAAAAATAATTTATAATTTAAATTACCAATCATTCATATGATGTTAATTTTCCAGTCTAATTTTGAACTCTTTGCCAGAATTTCTGCGAAGCCAAAATTAGCACTATCAAATCACCATATGGGCAATCATTTTGGCAAAAGAATCAAAGTGGCTGATTCTTTCAAGGAAGAAAAAACAACCAAGTAGAACACAACAAACCCAAATAAATGTGTTGGCAGTGTCACTTGTCACACCAATGTACCCTTTCTTATGTATGATTTTCCTCAGCAACTTATCATCAAAATGTGCATTTCCATATTGTGTCAAAAGGGGGAAAAAGACCTATGTTTTTGGCAATTTATCAACACTCAAAGAACAAGAAAAAGTACCCTATGCAACACTCCACTGAAAACAGCCCAAAGTAAATGGGTTTCACTTTCATTTGCACAAACTGGGCTAAAATATTTGGCAGTCATACATAGGCACAAAATGTGAAGGGGAAAACCACATCATGTGTTCTTTGTTTCTTTTGGCAGGATTGTTGATGGTAACATTTTCAATTATTAAATGTTACCAGAGTCCAATACGCAAACTGGACGCACTGATTTTGACTTCGAAACTTAATGCGAACAATCCAACATATAATTTTAAAAAAGAAATAAGAAAATTCAAAATATTATAACTCTTTAGAGAGTTTCTATCATTTCTGTTATTTTAAAATACCATTTTTTTTAATCATAGTTATAAACTCATACACCCCGATGTAAATAGAGAGGTTCGAATTCAATCCGTTAGGACTCGTGGGCAAATAATGTCTTACCATCTCTGCTGGCTCCCTACTACTATTTTAAAATACCATTTAGTTATTTAAAAAAAAAAATTGTAAATTTCTATGCGCAATATATAAGGGAAAAAAATTATCACTCATTGTCAATAAAAGAATTACAATTAAACAACATAACAAAAGAAAAATATTTAATTGTAAATATAATATTTATAAATTCTTATATGTGGCTACTGAAATACTAATTTAAGAATAATTTTTTGAATTATTTATTTAGAAAGATATATTTTTGTTTGTACTGATATTGAATTCTTATTCAATATTTTTAAAATAAGAAAACTATTAGTATAATTTATAACAAATAATTATATATTTTTGTATATGTAATTAATAAAATACCATCGTCATTTTAATTATATTATTATAATTTGAACTTAATATTTAAAATTAAATAAATTTATAATTTATAAATAAATTGGAACCCCATTAAATTATTTTTATGACCTCATTCATATTTGCTAATCCATTTTATCATATTTGGGAAAAAAAATTTGAAGTTTAATTTAGTTATTAAATTCTTTTTCAAATGAATTTGATTTTAAATTCCATTTACAAATGAATTATAAAATTGTAAATTATTCATTCTAAAGTTGGGGTTAATCTCACATCAAACGCCTTCATTTTATTGAATTTTCGCATTATACAAGAGATAATTTTACAGTGGTAAATTTCAGAAATAAAAAACTACTTTTTAAATGTTAGTAAGGAACCTATTGTATTTGTATAAAACAAAGGTAGTAATATTTTATTTTTAGAATAATTAAAGGTAAAAAAAAATAAAAATATTGAAAAAAAAGTTTAGATATAAAGAAAATAACTAGGATATTTTTCTGACGGCAATAACTAAGAAATTTTAAAAATACATTGATTAAATTTCATAATATTAGAATCATCAAATCATAATAATCCTTTTGAATTATTTTTAGTAAATAACACAATTTATTGTCTAGTTTCAAATAAATAGTATATGTGCTTACTGTTTAGAAAATAGCACAATACGTTTTATACTTAGAAAAATAGTTTTTTCTTTTTTTGCTATGTAGATACTATGAAATATATATATATTCTCATATTTTTATCGTGATTAGAATTGTACTGTTATTGTTTTCCATATCATTTTATGATATGGAAAACAATACAGCACAATTCTAATCACGATTAGAAGACAAAAACAATTCTAATCACGATAAAAATATGAGAAAATATATATATATATATTTACTCGTTTGACAGATTAATAAAAATTACTCTCACTTCTTTAAGCGCGCACTTTTTTTTTAAAGTTAAAATTGCTATCCAACTATTATGTATAAGGTCTATTTAAGCAGTGTATTGTGCTTTTAAATATTTTGCAAATTTTAAGTTCATTTAAATATATATTAAAAAAAAAACTGAATGAACTAAAAATGGAAAATTATGTGTGAAATTGAAGTTTTGAAAATATATTTAAACATTTATGAATGTAACAAGGAAATGGAGTGGTGATAGTAACAATACCTATCAGTTATTTATTATTGGAGAAGGAAACCTCACGTGTAATACTGCCTGTTTTCAAGTACAAAAACAATATATATATATATATTCATTATTGAATTTAAGTTTACAAGACTGGGAGTCTCTTATTTATAGTGTCCTTATCAGGTTATTCAACTCCGGAAAATGTTAGCATATAGCAAAGTTTAAAGATTAGGTTTAATAAATAACAGTAACTTTCATAAATTTACTAAATAGCAGTTTTTTTTAGATTTTCTATTATACTTTTCTTCATTTTCTTCTACCCATAAATTTAAAATTTAAAACACAAAATAATCATTATAAATTAAGGAATATATATATATAGACTAGATTTTGCCAAACAAACAATATATAAATTTATATTTTCTATGTCTATTAGTATAAAAATTTAGTAAAATTAATATTTATATACCTATCAGTATATAAAATTAATATTTATATACCTATTAGCATATAAACTTATTTTTGCCAATCAAATTGAATACAAAATTAATTTTTATAGAACTATATGTACATAAAATTTATCAATACATAAATTTTATTTTTGCCAAACAAACTGTATATAAAATTAATATTTAAATACATATCAGTATAAAAATTATATTTTGACAAACAAATAGAATATAAAATAAATTTTTATATACCTACCAGTTATATAAAATTTATATTTTATATAACTATCAGTATGTAAAATTAATTTTTACCAAACAAATAATATAAAATTGATATTTAATATATTTATGAGTATATAAATTCAGTAAAATCATATTTATATACTTATCAGTATATAAATATAAAATTGATATTTTATATACCATCAGTATATAAATTGAGTAAAAATTGATATTTTATGTATTGGTTGGTATATAAAAATATACTTATTGTTTTGTGTATTCAATTGTATATAAGCCTAAAAGGGTATAATTTAGTACAAAATTGATTTTGAAATACTGATTTATATATAATTAAAAAAATAAAAACACAACGGTCAATATATAAATATATAGAATGAGTATATAAGGATATAATTTATAATTTTATATACTTGTAGTACTAAATAGTATATAAATACATATAATAAGTGTATAAAGTTATTATCGGAATTTAAAAATTTAGATTCTAGAATATGTTATTTAGTAAATTTAATAAACTTATCGAGAGTTGGATTCTGCCTATTAAGGGCCCGTTTACAAAATGAGCTACGAGAAATCTTTCTCCTAATGTCCAAATTATTTATATTTGGGAAATATTAGTATATAGTAAATTTCAAAGTTTAAAGTTTAGCTTTAGTAAATAATAGGACTTTCATAAATTCGCTAAATAGCAATTTTTTTAATTTCCTTTTATATCCTTTTTTCTTATACCCATAAAATTTAAAAATAAAAATATTAAAAGAATAAAAAAAATTAAAAACACAAAACTATCAGTATTTTTTTTTCCTTAAATTACCTCCAAGAGGGTTTGAACTTCGAACATTTGGTCTTTAATGATATTACCTCACTACCAGACCAATCCCTTTGGATTCACAAAATGATCAGTATATAAATACATACCTATTAGTATATAAATTAAGTGAAATTGATATTCATATACTTACCGGTATATAAATTGACTATATGAACTAAATTTTTGCCAAACAAACAGTGTGTGTATATATATATATATTTTATACACCTATCAGTATATAAATTAAGCCAAACTGATATTTATACACCTAGTAGTATAAAAAATTAATATGTATATACTTATTAGTATATAAACTTTATTTTTACTAATCAAACTGAATACGAAATTGATTTTTATATATCTATTAGTATATAGATCGAGTAAAATTGATATTTATATAGTAGATAAATTGACTCTATGAATATTCTATTTTATGGGCATAATATCATATGGTCATTCGTTCCAAAAGTTTTTCTGGTCTATTATAGGCTTTGGTCTCCTTTTGCAAGTGCAATATACTTCAACCACTCAAATAATGATAAAATAGGCGATTTCCCCCCACTAAAACAGGTAAATATCTTAATCTATTTCACTGCTAAAACATGTAAATATCTTATCCAATTAGATAGATAATTCAATCACCAAATTCTTAAACGATAACAAATAAGGTGAACCACCGAAAATAGGAAAATTCATTCTCTAATCAACAAAATAGGCAATTCCGCTGCCAATTCTTTAAATAAGGCAATATATGTCACCAAAAATAGGAAGATTCATTTCTCAAACAATAAAATAGGCGATTCTGCCACCAAATTTTCTTTAATCGATAACAAATAAGGCAGTCCTGTTATCAAAAATAGGAAGGTTCACTCCTTATATCTATTAGAATATAAATTTAGTAAAATTAATATTTATATACCTATCAGTATATAAAATTAATATTTATATACCTATTAGCATATAACTTATTTTTGCCAATCAAATTGAATATAAAATTAATATTTGTAGAACTATATGTATATAAAATTTATCAATACATAAATTTTATTTTTGCCAAACAAACAGTATATAAAATTAATATTTAAAATTAATATTTAAATACATATCAGTATATAAATTATATTTTTGACAAACAAATAGAATATAAAATAAATTTTTATATACCCACCAGTTATATAAAATTGATATTTTATATAACTATCAGCATATAAAATTAATTTTTACCAAACAAATAATATAAAATAGATATTTAATATATTTATGAGTATATAAATTCAGTAAAATTCATATTTATATACTTATCAGTATATAAATATAAAATTGATATTTTATATACCATCAGTATATAAATTGAATAAAAATTGATATTTTATATATTGGTTGGTTTATAAAAATATACTTATTGTTTTGTGTATTCAATTGTATATAAGCCTAAAAGGGTATAATTTGGTACAAAATTGATTTTGAAATACTGATTTGTATATAATTAAAAAAATAAAAACACAACGGTCAATATAAATATATAGAATGAGTATATAAGGATATAATTTATATTTTTATATACTTGTAGTACTGAATAGTATATAAATACATATAATAAGTGTATAAAGTTATTATCGGAATTTAAAAATTTAGATTCTAGAATATGTTATTTAGTAAATTTAATAAACTTATCAAGAGTTGGATTCTGCCTATTAAGGGGCCGTTTACAAAATGAGCTAACAGAAATCTTTCTCCTAATGTCCAAATTATTTATATTTGGGAAATATTAGTATATAGTAAATTTCAAAGTTTAAAGTTTAGCTTTAGTAAATAATAGAACTTTCATAAATTCGCTAAATAGCAATTTTTTTAATTTCCTTTTATATCCTTTTTTCTTATACCCATAAAATTTAAAAATAAAAATATTAAAAAAATAAAAAAAATTTAAAATACAAAACGATCAGTATTTTTTTTTCCTTAGCTCACCACCAAACCAACCCCCTTGAGTTCACAAAATGATCAGTATATAAATACATACCTATTAGTATATAAATTAAATTGATATTCATATACTTACCGGTATATAAATTGACTATTTGAACTAAATTTTTGCCAAATAAACAGTATATATATATTATACACCTATCAATATATAAATTAAGCCAAATTGATATTTATATACCTAGTAGTATATAAAGTTAATATTTATATACTTATTAGTATATAAACTTGATTTTTAGTCATCAAACTAAATACGAAATTGATTTTTATATATCTATTAGTATATAATTTGAGTAAAATTGATATTTATATAGTAGATAAATTGACTATATGAATATTCTATTTTATGGGTATAATATCATATGGTCATGCGTTCCAAAAGTTTTTGATGCAGGAGCATGAACTGATCTTTTTAGGAGTTCTATTTTAGGAAATTCTATTGTTTAGGAAGTCTTAGTTGTTTAGGGAGTTTTTATTATTTGCTGTTTTTTTTATTTATTTAGGAGTGTTTATTAGTTTCCTTCTTTAATTAAGATTCCTATTTAGTATAGGATTTTGGTCATTATAAATAGGGCATCTTTAAGCTATTGTAATAAGTTTTTTATCGTTAATTTTATAAAGAGTCTATTCAGATTTTTCTGAATTCCAGAGGTTATCGAGTTATAACCCAACCTGTTCTTCTTCATCTTCCTATTCTAGCCTAAATTGTTGTGATTTCCCTAACCCTAAACCTTTCCCCTGCGTCAATTGGTATCAGAGCTAGAAAACCATGGCTGGAAGAGGCAGAGGTAGAGGCAGAGGCAATCAGTCCCAACAAGACGATATGGCTGAGATGCGGCGAATGATGGAGGATTTGACCCGAGTTGTACAAGCCTTGCAGCGTTAAGAACCTGTGGAAGCACGAATGGAGATTCCGGAAGGTAACCGCCAAAACCTCGATTTTCAAGAAAATCTTGAGAGTGAAGAGGAAGTCGAGGACGTAAACCCCTTTCATGAAGCTGGACCTGCTAACCCAGCAGCACGAGGTGGATTGGAAAAGCGTTTACTACATGCTCTTGATTTAAATAGCGGAGGAGTTAAAATTGAAGTTGCTGATTTCCATGGGAAATCACACGCCGAAGACTATTTAGATTGGGAGACTAGCTTAGAAAATTATTTTGAATGGAAACCAACGGCTGAAACCCGAAAAGTGCTTTTTGTGAAGCTTAAATTGAAAAGTACTGCACTTCAATGGTGGAAGAGAGTTGAGGAGCAGCGTGCACGACAAGGGAAGCTTAAAATCAGCACATGGGAGCACATGAAAACTAAGCTGAGAAAGCAATTTTTGCCAGCTGATTACGCAATGGAACTATAT
>CATIWJ010314239.1:0-13790 GCA_949640765.1 Croton laevigatus
TTTAATTTATTTTCAAGGTTTAATACCATTTTTGGAAAAATTCCATTTTAGTTATTGTCTTTCTCATAATTTACCAAAATGCCCTTATATCTTTTTATACACGCGTTTCCTGAAAATTCCGTTACGCGTCGTTACGACCAGTAAACTTCCTAGATTTCATATTTAACATCCTTTATAGGCACTACTAAGACCTACCGAAACTTTTCGGTAAATTACACTTAGGTCCCTAACCTTTTCCATAATACTCGATGGGTCCCGCTGAGCCCCATTGGCGTACTTTTGCCTTCCGGATACGATCAGCGCCCGTTTGATATCTTACTGTAGTTCTTATTTCCAAATTGACGTATTTAAGGTTGACTTCCCTTGGAGGTCACCCATCTTAACTTATACTATGACCTAAGCACGTTTAACTTCGGAGGTTCAGCGAATTTCTCTACGATCCTTCCGAATCTACGCGCCCGGACTGTATCATCAGAATCTATAGTTGTCAAATATTACGTCTATACACAATTTTCACATTCCTCTATTTACGATCTGTGTATAATTTACGTTTTTTATTGTTCCCTCCTTTTTATTTACCTTTTGTTTATCATTGGTTTACTCTTTATTTATCTTACTTATAACTAGTTTACTTTTCGTTTATCATGGTCTACTACATGATTTCTTACATTTGTTTATCACATGATTACTATACTTATATTTGGTTTACTTCTAGTTTACTATGTTCATAATCTATTAGGTTATTGTTTATCATTGGTTTATTATGCTTAAAATTCATTTATTCTCCCTTTTACAACACATTTCCTTCTTTAATCTTTCCTATTACGAACTCATTCTACCTTTCTTTCTGTAGATCATTTGGCATTTCAAACATTACGAATTTTGGGGCGTTACAAACTTCCTTTTTGGTTTGAAATTTTACTCGCTATTATCATTCTCAAAGCTTCTGTGATTTCGGTTTCCTTTTATGCAATTCTCTACTTCCGGCATAGCGTACTCCCCCCCAAAAACCAGGTAGAATCTTGTTCTATTTGTCTTCTTTTGCTTTTCTTGAGTTTTAGGGATTTAAAGAGAGAAAATGATCGATCAGAGCGATTCCCAAAATCCATTTGTAGAATCTGTTCCTCAGTTTTTCGGTGAAGGATCCGGCGATACTATGTCTGATATGGTCGAGGGTCATGAAACGTCTGAGTCCCGACCTCAGATTGAAGGGACGTCCACCTCCGCGGGACCATATCAGCTAAAGGATGAATCTGAGAAGTTTGAGGAGACTCCTCTAGGATAAGGAAGGAGACGACCTATGACTGTTCAAGAAATAGCCAGAGCAGCTGAGCCACTGTCGATCGTGCTGATTTCGAGTAGTGGTGGTCAGGGGGTAAAAATCTCTAAAGGAGCAGATCCTCAACAACAGGTCAAAGGGAAGAAAGCCACTAAACCGGCCGAGAAACGGAGGAAAGTGGCCCCTGAAGCAGCTACTGTTGATGGCATCCGATGTCGACTGACCTCAGCGAAGGTTAGGGAGATAGCTTTTAGTAGATCTTTGGGGTATTTATAGTTGGAGATTCTTAAGGGTTGCTTACACGTTAATTCCCTGTAATAATGACAGTAATGACAACTCTCCCGTAATGATGACAATAAATGTCAACTCTCCGTAATGATGGCTGTAAAGTGCGTATAGATACCCGTGCGTGTCAGGGTATGGGTGACGTGTTTGCATGTCCAATATTATAAGTAATGATTACCCGAGGCCTAACCTGAACTGACCTAGGGAACAATCTCTCGGATGACTCTAGATACCGACTTGAGCGCACTTGAGGTCGGTCATCGTATGCTAACCTTTGGCCCTCAGTAGTTAGATCGAGCTTACACTGGTCTTGGGCCTTCACCTTTGCCAGGCCCAAGCACGGTTTTCAAACCTTATGGCCCACCTGAGATGAACCTCAATTGGGGCGATGTCATCACTGATTATATTCCTCTTTTTCCTTCCCTTTCTTTTTTTCAAATTTCAAAACTCAAAATCTCTAACAGGTCTTCGAATCCCATCTACAAATCAGATTTACTGGATCCCTCTTCCTTCAAGATCTGATCGCATCCTCTGTTCAAAATCAGTAATCAACTCTTCAGATCCCCTTCGATTCGGTCCTCAAATCGCGTCTGAATCTCCATCCCCAAAACTCCACCTTCATCAAAATAACTTTCAAAATCTTTGACTCAGCTGCTTCTCTATAGTCTCTTTCAAACGGTGCGTTTTGAAACGCACAATAATTCCTTTAGTGAAATGGTATGTAGCACCATTGAGTTTCAATCAGGACAAAATGCACACATGCCTGCGTTTTAGACTTCTCCTCTCATAATCAAGGTGCAGCGTTTTGGACAAAGGCCAAACAGACCCCTGAACTCTGGAAAATAACGAAGGCGGCTCCTTGAACTCCTAATTCTCTGCAAAGCACCAATTCCACTCCTCTACACAATAAAGCTCAATTATGACCTGTAACATAAAAACTAATGAGATTAGTGCTTTAAAAATAAATTATTTACTAATTAAAACCAAAATTAAGCAATATCTCTATAAAAATATATATAATTTCAGCACTAAACAGAGAGCAAGGAGGGCTTTTGTCTCGCGTGCTACCTTTTTTTCTCGTGTACTATATACTTCAACGACTAGTAATAGCAATGGGGTCCATGTCTAAAGTGACTGTTATGTATGTCACACCTCATTTATTTAATTTTTGATAATCAAAAGTTGATTAGAATTGACTACAGATAATTAGAGTTAATCGGTGTTTAATTAAGTGATTGGTAATCAAATGAGAATTAGTGGGTTTGGGAGTTAAGGAGGTAGCCCAATTACAAGACCCATTTATTTTTAAATTTTTTTTTTGCCAAATGCAAGAACCTAATAAAATAATAATAAATCCAAAAATATCTCCTTATTTCTCCATAAGTCTAGAACCCACCATATTATTCTTTCATTTTTACCCACCCATTCTACTTTTCTCTTCTAAACTTTTCTCTTCATTTCTTCATCTTCTCCACCTTCTCTCAAAAGAATCTCTCAACGGCCACTACCACCATTGGAAGATTAAAAGAGATCTTCATTTTTACTTTCAAGAAACTTAAGGAAACAAAGATCTAAGGTAAGAATGTGGAGTTTAGTCTTTGATCTCTCATTTTGTTAGTGGGTATCTTGCTTGTAGCCAGACTTTTTGTAGAAAACTTAAAGATTTCTTAGATCCCTTATAGATTTTGTTAGATCTAAGTTAGATTAAGGGATTTTGTGGGTAAATCTCTTTAGATTTTTTTTAACATAATAATAGATCTAGCCATTAAATGTGTAGATCTAATTAGATGTGGGAAACTCTAGAGTGTTGGGTTAAATGTTTGAGATTTTCTTGATAGGAAACTAAAAATATGTTGTATTTTTAAGGGACTCAAGAAGGGAAAGAGGTGGACAAAGGGAAAGCTCTAGCTTAAGCTTGGGAAAGCTACTTTTGGAGGTTTGGTGCTTAATCCACTTCTTTTTCAATTTATTTAATGTGTTTTCTTGAAATGCTTGAGTTGATTTGAATGTTGATTTGTGATTTTAAGCATGAAAGTGGTTTTTCTTTGAATGTGTTGTTAAATGAGGTTTTGAAATCTTGAATGTAGTTTAAAGAAGTGTTTGGTATTATATGTTGGATGGTTGAAATAAATTTTTAGTTGAAAGGAGATTTTCTGCGTACAGACTGGATTTCCAGTCGTCGTTCCCGAGATGTGTTAGTCGCGCTCGCGATCAGGTAGCCAAGTGGACGCCTCGTCTGCGATGAAGCTCCTTGCACTCGCGACCCATTGCCCACAAAATTTCTGGTTTGCTTCTGGAAGTCTCGCGACCTGCTAGTAACGCTCGCGATAATGGTGCTGAAGGGTAGCCGCGCCTGTGACTAACTAGGCAGACAGACCCTGTTTTCAAAACTGCTTCAGATGTTGAATTTAGACTAAGTGGTTTGATTTTGAGATTTTGGTTTCTAAAAATATGTCTTATATATGATTGATTTATAAGTACGAAGATGAAAATTATGTGATAAAAGATGTTTGTAATGGGATGATGCGAAATGACAAAAAATGAATTATATGATGTTGTTTAAGCTCAGGTGACTAGGTTAGAATATTAGTATAAGAGTTTGATGCATCAAACGGTAAGATCTTCGGATACGGGTGCCAAGACAGAGAAGGCCCCAAAAATATATAAGTGCTGAGAGAGAGAAGGCACTGAGATTATGAAATGAGCCAAGAGAGAGAAGGCTCTAAGAAATGAATCGAAATGTGAAATATTTGCCACGAGCCAAAAGAGAGAAGGCTCCATGAAGTGGCATAAGATACCTATATCTTATCCATTAATTCTCCCATGGCCACGAGAGCATCGAAATATTGTTTGATGATGTGTTAAATGATTTGAAATCTAATTATATGTTCTATTTCTTTATTTATTTGCTTCAAGCTTTTATTTTATAAATTTTCAATTGTTTTAGCATTTAAATTGTGGTTAAAGCACCAACTGGGCAATGATTTTGCTCAACAAGCTTATTTTCTTAAACTTGTAGGTTGAAGAAGCTTATGAGTAAAAGTAGAGTCTACAACAGCAGCGCCGACAATGACACATCAGCTCTTTCTTTTGGGTAGATATTTCTTTTGTATTTTGTATTTTGGTAATGGCGTATATAACTAGGAATGATAATTATTTATATAATTGTATTAGGATTTGTATATATGGCTTAAGGTTGTATATGTATGGTTATACTAATGTGGATAATGAATGCATGCTAGGCAAATGATTACATATTATTGAAGTATTTGCATGGCTATATGGCGGAGGTTATAATGAGATGTTTTAGAAGTGCTTTTGTATGTATGTTCAATGATGTGATGGAAATAGTAATTGCTGACATAGAATATATTTATATTTACGTTTAAAAAAAAGAGAGAGAAAACCACATGTTTAATATGGATTAGATGTAGGTGAACCGAGACTAAAACAGTGATTGTGACATCACTTCTGATTCTATTCGTAGAATTAGAAGGGGTGTTACAATATATGTCAGATTAAGATGTCTCGCGCGCTACCTTTTTGTCTCTCACACTATGTGCCTATTTTCATATAAAGTTTCAAATTCAAACTGTAATGCTATATTCTCCAATTTGGATATAAATACCCTCACATATAGCCATTTGAAGGTTGATCAACTACAAAATATCAATTAGATATTAGAACTTCAGTGTAAAACAACCTTATTGCAATTTTTTTTTTCTACTCTTTCATTAGAATTCAACTAACTAATACCTTTGTTGTATGGTTTATTAAGTAAGCTAGGAAGCTTAATATATTTGTTGATAGTTCATTGAGTGAGTTTCAAACCCAAGAAGTGTGATTCTAAAATACTAAGTTTGATGTTAACTTAAAAAATCTCATTATATTCTTATTTGGTTAGTGGAACCCAATTCTTGAGAGAATTAGAGAAGTGGATGGAGGATTGATTGAATCCGAACCACTATAAAACTTCTTGTTCATATTTCATCTTTTACAAAACTACCACATTCCACACTTAGAATTTTTAATTAGCCAACTAATTCACCCTACTCTTAATTGCCAAAGGACCAACAAGATCTTGAGATGTTTACACGAAAGAATTCAAACCTATTCATGACAATCTTGCAGCAATCAAGAAATTGGTTGCCGATCTTTATATAGTCCTCAAGTTTGCAGAGGATTAGAACCAAAATATGAAGGCTTCCATATAGCTATGATAACTAAACCTCCCTATGCTAAATTTAACCAATTTGAACTTGCTTTACAGAGATATGAACAAACTCTTGCCTCTCAAAAAGAAGAGGAGAAAGGATACATTGATCATAATCAAGCTTTCCTTAGTTAATGTGGACGTGGCAGAGGAAATAGAGGAAACCATGGAGGCTTTAATTCTAGAGGCAAATGTTACACTTATGCTAGTCATTATAATAAAGCAAGTCCAAGTAAAAATATCTCAATGCCAAGAAAAAGATGATAACCCAAAACGACAAATTTGTGGAAAAATTAATCATATTGCTCTTGATCATAGGTTTGATTATCCCTATCAATCAGAAAAATTACCACAAGCTTTGGCTACTCTTACATTGAACAACGATGATCCTTCTTTATACATGGCTTGGGGGCGACGGCACCTATACTTACATGGATTTGGGGCGACGGCACATATAGCCAATGATGCAGATATGTTATCTACTCTAAAACCATATAAAAGTAAGTATGCAATCTATGTTGGTAATGGAAAGAAACTTAATATGACACATTCTCCAATGCTAAATAAGGAAGTCAATAATGCCCAAAACTGACGAATATCTATAAATAAAGAAAATTTATTCATTCGAAATGACAGCCGAATTCATAACTAAGTTAATTTTAGAGGGGAAATTAATTTGAAGGCTTATTGAAGTAGGTTCAAATTCATGCCGCCAAAAAGCTTTTATTCAAAATTTACAACTGCAGAAACAAATCTACATCCGCCCATACATAGAGAGAAAATCTCTTAGCCTTTTTGCTTCTTTTGCCATTTGATCAAAACTCGTCGTAGAGCTTATCCTCCAACTCCAATTTCCAAACTGCATCCAATCCAATCATTTGGAAATTCTAAGAATGCAAATGCTAATTTATTATTCATCTAACTATAATTATATCCCTTTACCTGAGTTGCAGGAATGTTCATCCTGGCAGAATTCCCCAGTCCAAGAATATCTTGAAAGGGTATTACCGCAGTTTGGGCCACTGATGCTATGGCTGCTTGGATGAGTGCCCATGGTATATTTTCTTCTTCGGTGATTGAAAGATACTTCAGTACCTGAGTTCACAATATCAGAGTCATAAATAAACCACCAAAACCCTTTCATTACCAAATAAACTCACATTTGACTTCTCCCATTCCTGCAAATTGTCCCACCACCCTTGAATCTGTTGCAATTACAAACTGTTAGCTGGCCAGAGTTTTTTTTTAACCTTTGAATGCATGCTTGAAGTCAAGAATTAGAATCCTCATCCAAGTGGTTATAATATCATTTGCTAGAGAGATAATCTGCAGCCTATATCTTAACTTAGTTGGCTAAATGACAAACGAGACTTGAATGATTGTTTAGAGTTACCAAGCCCTGACAGAAAAATGAATGCTAAAGTCCGACAATTTATACCGTGTCATTATCATGAGTTCCAGTGTATACAACTTGATTCGCTTCATGATTATGAGGTAAATGAGGGTTATCTGCATCACTTCCAAAACCTGGAGCAACAAAATATAGTACCACCATACAAACATCAAGGTAACAATATAGAGAGTTTATCACGATTTCAATAAAATCAGAAGCAAATCGGTACCAAACTGAAGGACAGCCATTCCCGGAGCTCCAATAGATTTCCTAAGCTGCACAACATCCTCAGTAATAACTCCCTGACATATGACAAAATAAGAGATTATAGCATATCAACTGAAACATCGGGCAAGCCAATGGATATTAAACAAAATATTTCCTTTAGAAATTTATCCCATAGTCTGATCTTGGAATTTGGTAAAAGTGATAATACAGGGATATGCACCAGCCTTACTCCGAATCTCAAATAGAAATACTTCTGATGCTACTGATTAATTTTATATTATTTTGGCCTTGCAACCCTGGGCAAAGCCCTGGGGCTTTATAACGAAAGAGACAAGTTTGTGCTATTTTGTAGTGCAACTCAATCAATCACATCAAAATAAGATTCCCATTCCTTTTTTATGATTGATCCAACACTCTTAGGTTCACTGAATTTAACACTAAACCAACATATCAACCATCAGACAGCTGGTGCAACAAAAACAGCATATTCTTGTTAATTATGAACAAATTATGCTGTCCAAACATTCATACAGCATGTGACATTTGCATTTTATTAATGAAACATACCAAATCCTCTGCTATTATGCTGATACTCCCAATAGCTTTGGATATGGCATCAAATAGCGATTTCCCAGGTCCAGCCTACTGTCAACAAAATAATATATAGCGGGTGACAGGAAATTTACCAAAATTATTACAATTTAATTTGAATTACCAATAACAGACCTTCCAGTTCCCATCCATAGCAATTTTGGCATCTGCATGGTAACACAATTCATTAGCATGTCTTCATCTGCAACAACATTCAAGTCAGTCTACTCAAACGAAAATTGACTCACCAGAAGGAACAGCCCAAAAACCAGCAAAACCTCTAAAATGGTCAATCCTAAATTCATCATATAGATCTTGTGCTCGCCGTAACCGGCGCACCCACCATGAATATCCATCTTTCTCCATGGAATTCCAGTCATACAGAGGGCTTCATGTCAGACAAAGCTTTGGGTAAGTCGGCGATTATATATTCTAAACTATTGATTAATAGTTGATGCATAAAAATTATCAGCAAGAAACAATTATGACAGGAAGAAGCATAAAGCCAAGTGCCTCCAAGTATTAGATGCCGATATATTTGAGACTTGGAATAAAGTATAGTAAACAGCTCACCAGAAACAATTTCAGGTAGTAATTTTTATATGGGTAACAACAACCATGGTTCTTTTGTGGCAAGAAGACCTATCAGAGTTGTAGCAATTGCCCTCTGGAATTGCTGCAACTTCTGATGCGATGCTAAAGCACTGTAAATGTAACTGCCAAATAGCATTACAGATATATTATGTCTGAGCAGAGAATAGAGTCAACAGATAGGTCAAAAGAATTAAATTCATGAAAATAAATATTATGCAGTAGACAGAGTAAATATTATTGTTAATTTCAGAAGCAAACCAAGTCCAAATGCACCATATCTGAACTTTCATGAGTAACAAAGGTTGGTTACTAAATAAGAAAGACAGTTGAGAAGGAGTGAGGTTCCTGTACATGTATTATCATTATAACATCAAATATGCACAAACCTGCCCCACAGCTGACCAGTTTCACTGAAGGCATCAGGTGGTACACCACTTACTAGAAGAGGAAAGCCATTCCTGCTCTGTTGACAAGTATGAAAAATTAGCAAAGGCATGATTGTCTAGCCTGCACGGCGAACTAGTAAGTAAAGAAATATAAGGAAACCTAATTAAGCCTAATTGTAAGTTACAATTCCCACAGCAGCACAGGGATTGCCTGCAAACAGCTTACCAATAAAAAATTCTTCTTATTTGCCCATACATCGGCACTGTGATAGCCAACATATATGGGCATGTCACCCATTATGCTAATTCCTTTTTCCCGGGCATAGCTGCGCACTTTCTGCCATTGCCTCTGGAACAGGAACTGTTGGGCAATGAATATGTCTATCTGTGCATGTGGAACCAAATCAGGAGGACATATTTATGGAGGATATACCACCAAGGTGTTGCTATAAGGAATTGAAGGAATATATATCCAGATCTTACAAAATCCTTTTTGCTTTGGTAAATCTCCTCCAAGGCAGCAAGGTGACGGTTTTTCAAAGTTTCTGGCCACTCAAACCAATTCAAGGTATTTAAAGAATCATCAATAGCAGCAAAATATGCAGCATCTTCAAGCCAACCTATGAGATCATGAATAAAGCATGTAATTAGTTTTAACGGTTAAATTTGAATCTTCCATTTAAAACTTAAACAAATGACAAATCAAAATATATGGCCAAGACATTAGATATGTTGTAGTCACTGCCTTTTTGTTATAAGATTAAGATAGTTAGCAACAAGGCTGTGTGAACCCATTTACTGGGCAAAGCCATCTACCTCACTAGGAATCAACAAAATCCAAAATATAGTGATCTTTGTATTGCCTAAACAATGAAGAGAGAGAAAAAGATAGAGAAAGAGAAAGTATCTAGTTTTGTACCATCTGCCCTTAACACTGAGATTCCTCCTCCCCTATAAAGGTTCCAATAAAGTACCAAAAGATATTGTTCCTCTTCTACTCAGATACAAAAAAAAATTTCTCCAAGGCCATAACTCCCCAATCGCCTTGTGAATGAACATACTTCTTATGCTAAACATTGTAAACAATGGTATCCCTTAAAAAATAAAAATCAATTAGCACAATATTATGGGACTTTTCCTTTTTTTTATGGAATTATGGGCATTGTTGTTTTGCATTTCTTGGTTTTCTTTACCTGCGATGGAAGTTCTTACTCTTTGATCCAACAAATCTAAGCCTAGAACCACATAAATTAGCAATAATATAAAAAATATAAATATAATGACTGATCAATAACTGGATTCCATGGACATCAATCAGTATAGACTATCTAAGAGAACATGAATTCTTACCTAAGATATTGGGGTCTTTGCGGAAGACTTCGAGCTGACGTTTAAGCTCACTATCACTCAGGATAAGCCTCTCTGCAGCCTAAGAAAGGACTGACATAAGATACATTAGCCTGAGAACGAAAACTACGAAGCTAACTAACAAACTTTCTGCATCCAAAACTATTTTTACTTTTTGCTGAAACCAAATTTCCAACTTGTTGCATGAAGTTGGACAAAAAATCTATACTTCCCTCAGAAAGAAAGAAAAAGAACTGCTCCACAAAGGGTTAATGTATGGTAACTTCAAGAGCATGAAACTGATAATATGATTGAATTAACAATAACCGCGGAACAAATACAAGTCAACATACATAACATAAGAATTGTTCATTTAAACAGTATCCTTGCATGCCCTTTGTAGCTGATCTTGTGTAGGTTTATTAAATATGGTAATTGGTAATTTTAAAATCAATTAAAACCTAACAGCAGAGGATACACAATTGCTGCATTCAAATTGGACGCTAAGTTGTCAGTAATTATGAGATTTGCACCACTAAGAATACAATTTACCTTGGTTATCAAGGGATCCTTTAGCTCCGCGACAGCAGAAAAATTCACACGGTCAGAAGCTCTACACAAATGATACATCATGACAGCATTAAACATATAGGTAAATACAAAAGAAAAGCAACATCAATTTTTTTGAAAAAAAAAAAGCAACATCATTTAGTGAACAAAAAATAAATCAGAATTACTCACACAGGATTTGGAAGTTCATCCTTCGTCAATAAACCATCCTTCACAAGCTCCTCAAGGGAAATTAAAAGTGTATTACCGCAATTTGCATCCTAGAAAGAAATTTACCATTATATATAAGTAATGATCGTTCATTTTTTAGTCGAAGAAAGTTGAATGAGTTGCACAAATTCATCATCACAAAAAGAAGCGTCTCTTTTCATTTTTATGTCCGTTGAGAAAGCAGTGAATTTGTTCTAATAAAAATTCATATCGATATATTTTGGTTTTGGGAGGAAATTATAGTTTAAAGCATCCAGGTATCAAAAAAGCAAATTAAAAATGCAAATTAAGTCCTCAATTTCACCGATTTCATCCTTGCTATGTATATAACCAAAATTATTAATGCATTACGACATAAGACCTCAAAATGCTCAAAAGAGACATCACCTGTCCCGAGTAAGGTGAGCCTTCTTCATTAGCTTTCCTTCCTGGAGGTACCAGAGGTAGAACCTGAATAGTAACACGCAAAACACATTACACAACTCGCAAATAATTTTTAATTGAAATGGTATGATAATTATATGAATATAAACAGACCTGCCAAACAGAGCAACCAGCTTCATGAAGCCAGTCAATGAAGCGAAAAGCTTCATCTCCAAGATCCCCAATACCATAGGGCCCTCGAAACGACGTAGGATGAAGCAAAATCCCCGCCCTCCTCCGGTGTGTTGGATCGCGTTTGGGTAACCACTGTTCGTAATCGGCGGGCAAGTCCTCGCCGACGGTGACGACAGAAGATGAAGACACGGCGTTGTTTTTGAAAAAGAGAATAGACGGATGCGATTTAGAATGAAGACGAAATGAAATTGAAGAAGAAGGTGGTGAAATTGAATGGCAAAGCCTGCGATAGAAAGAAGAAGAAGAAGAAGAAGAAGAAGGGAGGAGTGAGAGAGAGGTAAGAAGAGCCATAAATGTGTGCAAGCAATGTAATAATGAAATGTTAAAAAAAATAGAGTTTATAGTAGCGTTTACTATAACAGAATTGAAGGAGCTGTTCCTTAGCTGAAACTAGAAGAAGCAAGATCCATGGAGATAGTTACGGCTTCACGTGTCCTGCCAAAATAGTAGCTGCTGCTGAAAAGGGTAGATATATTTATTATATTTTTTTCAAATATATTTTAGAAAAATTTACTATTTCATTCTTTATATTTAATTACATAATTTTTGACATAATTTCTATAAAATTTTTAATATCTGGCACTCGTATATCCGTCCAATTTGTAGGAATAATATTTTAAAAATCTAATGAAATATTATAATAATATTCTAAGAAAGCTATACGATATTCAATAATTTTAAGGGATAATAAAAAAAAGTCAATCTATGAGGGTTGGCCTGATGGTGAGGTAATGTTACCAAAGATCCTAGGTTCAAATTCTTTTGCAGGTAATAAAAGTCAAAAAATTATAAAAAAAAACAATAGAAAAAAGTCCATGTTTATACCAAATCTACAAAAAACTCCCCGTATTTTTTTTTAGATAAAAAAATTCTCATTTTATTTTTTAATTGACATTTTCCTCCTTCTATCTATTTTTTCTATTAAAATTGACCAAAATATAATTTTACGAACCTATTTGAAAATGATGAAAGAATGAAGGACTGAAAGTTTCGGTAAATAGTACCGGCGAGAGATTGAAGATGGAACCCGATGGAACCCCCCCCCCCCCCCCCAAAAAAAAAAAAAAAACCACCACCAAAAAGTTTTGTTTATAGTAATTTTAAGTGCAACTATTTTGACTTCTTATAATCTACTTATAAGTTTAAAAGAAACACCCGTAAAGTGCTCCCAAAAAACAGAATACAAAAGCAAAATCATTCAGAACATCAAAACTCACAATTCGGTCCATATTTATATTGTTCTTACTGTTGGTCCCTTGGCAACTAAGAGGGGGGTGAATTAGTGGCCTTCTAAAAATTGAAACGGAAATTTGGTGGATTGCTAGAAGAATTTTTATAGTGGATCAGCCAAAAACTCCTTGCCTACTTCCACTTCTCCAATCCTAGAAAGGAATTGGGTTCCACTAAGACACAAACAAGAATACAAGAGGTTTTACAAGTTCACCTCAAACTTAGGGTTTGTGATTACCCTAAACTTACAATGAAATGAAAATAAGAATTTAAAGCTAATTATTGAACTTAAACAACTAACAAAGGAGAGGGTTTATAGATAACCCAAATAACTAACACTCAAGTAGTAAATTGATTTTGATGAGAATAAAGATTGAGCACAATGAGGTTGTTGGAAGATATGTTTCAGTAGTTGTGTTGTACCTCATTAATGTAAATTTGAAGGGTATTTATACTTTATCTTCAGAATCTAGCCGTTTGAGATTTGAAAATTAAAACAGCATAAATAATTCTGCAGATGGTCGCGAGCGCGACTATGGTTGCGAGTGCGACCACACACAAAGTCCTCGAGACACACACTAACGGATTTTAAGGAAGTGGGCGGCAGCGTCTCAAGCACTAGCCGTTGTTGTGTGAAAGGAGCCTCGTCGCGAGCGCGAGCTATGGTTGCGAGCGCGATGGTCACAGAGTTGTTCTTCAAACAGCCATTTGTGTGAGTGACGCGGGCGCAATGGTAACAAGTCTGTTTTGGTTGCGAGCGCGCCATAATTTTGAAAATTCCCTGTTTCTCAATATAGTAGTCACGAGCGTGACACAAACATTGCTCTGTTTCTGTTGCGGTCGCTA
>CATIWJ010314277.1:0-15977 GCA_949640765.1 Croton laevigatus
ACTTGTAGGGCACGGAAAGACGCAAAGATAACCAGAATAGTCAAATAAAGTCAGGCTCACCAGAAACATTTAGTATGGCATATGCTGCGCAACAAAAGCCAGAAGTCAGAACAGACAACAGCATAAAGAAACAAAAAAAAAAATTTCTCAGGTAATGTTCTGTATACCAGTAAACATTAGTATGTAGCACTTCTTCGGGGTCTACTACAAGACCTAGAAGGGGTGTTACATAGGTTGTGAATGATAAAAGTATACAATATATAATGCTTATTGTACATCAATTTTACATATTAAATAAAGGTAGATTACAACTGTAATGTATCTTCTTTTTTTTTCCCAAATTTTAAGCTTGCTATATTTTAGGATTTGTATATTTTAATTATTTTTGTCCAATATGTGTTATATCTATATAAAAAAAAAAAAAGTAATTAAAAAATTGATGGGCATAATGTCAACATTTAAATTTTAAAGGAATTGTTCCACTCAAAAAATAATTTAAAAGGAAGATGCTTCGGACCAAGAGCTACTGTAGTTGCCACCTGCCCCTCAACGGAGTTTTTCATTTGTACTCTGTATTGGCTTTTACAGTTCTACCAAACCTAAAATGAGCGTCAACGCTGGCCACTTCCAACTTCAACGTTCTCACATGTCCCAATTCCATGCGCCCAACATTTCCCATATTAAAAAATCTTATCTTTCTCCCATCTTCCCGCGAAATTGTTCTTCCAACCCATATTCTTCAGGAGGTTCTGTTTCTCTTTAACAATCTTTGTATGTCTCTGCCATGTTTTATTTTATTTTTTTACTGATTGCTGCTTTTATTTTTTCTTTATTAGAGTTAAGATATCCGGGTCTTTCAGTTAAATTCTGCCCCTTTTCTCAGTGTGAGTGTCTATTTCATTTGTTGTTTTTTTAATTTTCATTTATGGGTACTGCTTAAATTATTTTATTTGTCTTGTTTTTCAAAGAATTTGAATGTTTATGTTGATGCGTTATAGCTCGGAGATCAAGATTCTTAGTGAGCAGATGTCTGTCGGAAAAGTTTTCGGATCCTTCCGAGGAGGATCAAGGTCCGAATTTTACAACCAATCAAAACAAGGTATATCCATGTTATGGTCTATTCTTTTTTTCCTAAATTGGGTTGAATGCTTGAATTCTTTTCTTGGTAAAAATTGTCTATTTAATTTATTTTCTGGGTTAGTAACAATTTCTTTGCTGCATTAACTGATTCCACTGGGATTCCTGATAGTATTGCCAGTGGTTGCATCATATGTATGTTTTTTCCCTTCACTAGTTTGTGTTTGTATTCTTTGATTTACTGCTGACTTTGGCAATATTGGTATGTATTGATGTTATTTGATGCCTTTATTATTTCAGGTGGAGGAATTTTCTCTTGTGAATATCTTGCAGCAGTCTAATTCACTTCTGCCTCATGTAGTTCTGGCTAGTACAATATTAGCTCTTGTTTATCCACCCTCTTTCACATGGTTCACCACCAGGTTGTTGAAATTTCTTAAGCAAATCAATAAGTTGCATATGCTTTTGTTTTTGAATACATTTTTTGTTTTTGAACACATTTGTAAAGGGGCATCATCTTCTTAAACATGATTGTTATTGTGTTGTTGGCCATTTGATCTATATCACAGTTTTTCTGTTGAAGAACTTTCTCTATTGTGTTCATAAATTCAAACATGGTTTGCGCTTTGCAAGGAGAAGTGCAAAAATGTGGAAGCATCAATGCGATAAACTGTTAGATTAGTTCTCTTGTATGATTGCTTTCTCTTCTTATCATTGACTATTGCTTGTTTGGTCACTTTGTGTAATGTGATTCTGAGGAAAAAGTTGTTGGCAGAAGAAAATATAAATTTGACGATTTGATGATTTGACATTTTGCCTCTGTGTGCTAGTTGTATGTCTTTATTATTTCTCACATGTTGGTATGCTATACAATACAGCCTGTATGTAGAAATTCACAAGTGACATGGTGGCTTTGAGCAGTAGTTGTAAGAGCTAAGCAGCTAAACAGACCTGATTATTAGGCAAAGTTTAGACAAAAAGTGAACTCTAGTGGGTAGCAGAATCAAATAGGAATGCCATATACTTATGTTTCTTGTTTTGGTCTATTGTAGGTACTATGCTCCTGCATTAGGCTTTCTGATGTTTGCAGTTGGGGTGAATTCCAGTGAAAAGGATTTTGTTGAAGCATTCAAGAGACCAGCGGCTATTTTTGCTGGTTACATTGGCCAATTTGTTGTGAAGCCTATTCTTGGATATTTCTTTGGCATAATTTCTGTATCAATGTTTGGCCTTCCTACTGCCATAGGTGAGGATCTATCTGATCTGATCTGTGGAACTGGTGAAGAAGCTGTGCTAACATTTGTGAGTGTATGAGTCAGGTGCTGGGATTATGCTGGTATCCTGTGTTAGTGGAGCCCAGCTTTCAAATTATGCTACTTTTCTGACTGATCCACCGATGGCTCCTCTAAGCATAGTCATGACATCATTGTCAACTGCTACTGCAGTTTTTGTTACACCATTGTTATCACTCTTGCTTATTGGAAAGAGACTTCCTGTTGATGTAAAAGGAATGATATCCAGCATTCTTCAGATAGTAGTGGCCCCAATTGCTGCAGGATTGCTTCTAAATAGGTGATCCACAATTAGAATAACCGGTCCTTGAACTGATTATCTCCTGAAGGCGTGCTTCTTATTATATTGTATGTTTGCTCCTACAGGTTTTTCCCCCGGATTTCTAATGCTCTTCGACCCTTTCTGCCTCCTCTTTCGGTACTTGTGACGGCCTGTTGTGTTGGAGCACCACTTGCTATTAATGTTGAGGCTGTTACGTCTCCTTTTGGAGCAACCATACTATTACTCATTGTTTTATTTCATACATTGGCATTTATTGCCGGTTATGTTCTCACTGGTGTTGCCTTCCCTAAAGAACCAGACCTAAAAGCACTTCAAAGAACATTGTCCTTTGAGACAGGTACTTTATTTATTGTAAACCATCTCAACGTCCTTAAGACTATATCATTTTAGCTGGAAATGTTGTTTGGTTGCAGGGATGCAGAGCAGTCTCCTTGCCCTTGCACTTGCAAATAGGTTTTTCCAAGATCCACTTGTGGCAGTTCCTCCTGCAATATCCGTAAGTTTGAATGTCTAATTATCTGCCTGATATATATTCCAATTTTTGTTTCTATAACAACTAAAAAAAAGATTCGAAGCCATTTCTTCAAGAAACTGGAACTTTCTTCTCTTGTTTATGTGAAACTGCCGGTTACTATAAATGTTAATTCAAAAATTTTCGTACTGATGTCATCTCAGTGTCCATACTGTCGTTTTACTAATGGAATCCAGTAAAATATTAAAAACGGCAACATACTGCATTTTCGGTTGTTGCCATCAATTTTACTCTATAGCCCTATATCTATATAAGTTCATATTTATAGACATTGTTGTTAGTGACCTCATTGGCATATTGGACCGTGTTTGTCAAATGAATTTAGGTTTCAATTAAATCTCTCCTAATTTTTCCTTTCCAATCTAATTGTGATGTTTAGTTTGCATCCGTAAAGGATGTTCCTTCCTTGAGAGTAAGTATACATAGAGCCTTGAATGGTGTATGCTCACTTCAGTTTAGTCTAGTTTTGCTGGAAGCATCATGGTATTTTATGTTTGCAGTGTTCATCTATGTATGTCCTGACATTGGTATTTACAGAATGGAATTATATTGGCTAATGGCTTTAATTCTTCTTTGTGGGAAACAAAATGTACTGATTTTTCTTAATATTTCGCCATTTTTTTCTCAGAACACGAATTCGCTACACATGAGATTGTGTTAAAATGACTTTATTCTTTTTACTGAATTATATCCTTGCATAAAGAGATTGTGCCATAAAATGTAGACTTACCATTACAATAAGACTTGGTTCTTCTTGTTCATTTAGCAGTTTATGTTTGCATATCTGGGTTCAAGAATTTTATAATGATCCTAACAAATACTTGCTGCTCTGTGATTTGCAGACAGTGATGATGTCTCTGATGGGGTTCTTTCTAGTAATGGTTTGGGCGAAAAAAAAAGTACAATGAGATAAAGCATTTGCGGAATTAACAAGATTTTATCTTGTCTTGTTCATCGACCTAAGGACGAATGGGCAGCAGGTTAAAAGAGTTCGACCGGGGTGTGTCTGGATTCCTGTAACATGCAGCTAGCAATGATCTCCTAAAAGGATCATTTGCAGGCACTAACATGGATATTGTCTTGTAATGTAACATGTTCCTCTTATTTCCGTTTTGTATTGGGTTTGAGGCAACAACTGAACAGCAATAAGTAATATGATATTGGAAAAGAGAAACTTTTACCTGCAATTACTCGCAATTTGATTTTATTGAATAAAAAATGTATCAAAACTATGTCATTTTAATTGACCAAAACCAAATCTGAGTTCTGCTGCATATAAGCCAGCGAATTCGAGCTCCACCTCGAGCCTAAGCTTTGCCTTGGCTCAAATTGTTTGGCTCTAAGATCTTTTGTAAGGCAAGAATACAAGGAATGGAAAAAGAAATCAGTTAAGATAAAATTAGATCCAGTAATTATTTTCTTTTTTTCGAAGGTCACAAAAGCAAGATATTAGTAATCAAATCAAATGTTATCAGATGTTTCTTCCTTTTATCCCATAAAATTAAAAAACCATTTCTGCTCCATAATAAACGAAAAATCTGTTAATTTACCGCCCAAACAAACACCAATGACAACCTCAACGACAACCTTATCATTATTCCTTACGAACCCACTTTCCTCTTTCAAATCGAAACATACCCTTGTCTCTTCTTTCTCTCTTCCCCCATTACGCACTCCCTTCACCACTCAAACCCGTCCTGTTACCCGAAAATCCTCAAATTATGGTTCCGTTGCTTCGAGTTTACTCGGGGCTGGTTTGGCGCTGACTGCAGTGGGACCCGCTTCAGCTGCAGGGTTACCATTGCTACTGGGTCAACTCACCGAACCCGCCAATGCACTCTCTTTGCCCACCTGGGCTATACATGTTTCCAGTGTTGCTGAGTGGTGAGTTTCTTGTTTATTGTTGTTAATCATTGTTATCTAACTACAAGACTGGAACTACTTCTTGTTTTATTACTAATTCCATTTACTGTTAAAATTAAGATAGATAATTAGTAGCTTTTTATTCGTAGTCTAACTCGAAATTACAATTTATCTGATCTTACATGAATAGTTGATGCTTAAAGCTATTATCTTTATTTGCTCTTTGTTTTTCAAACTTTGAATTCTAATTACAAATTGTCTGCTGGACAGGATTACGGCAATGGCTTTGGTGTGGCAATATGGGGAGAAATCTAGGTTTGAATCTTGGAAGGGACTCTCTTGGGGTATGGTGAGTTATTCTACTTATGATTGTGAATTTGATGTTATTATTTCAGGTATTTAAAAGTTGGAATTATCTTTTGGTTAATTTTATGCTGCGGTGAGGATATTCCAACTAGATTTGCTTAAAAGCTAAATATTTATTGCTCAGAATACCATTTATTTGTTGCAAAATTGTGAATGACATCAACTAGCTAGTTTCTTGAATTGCTTTGCCATTTTAGTCATAGTAAGATGCCAAGTTACTATAGATAGAGTTTCCCAGCACTGTATTATAGCAGATTCAAATAGTTCAGTAACTTTTCCCCTCAGCCTACATTAATCATCCTTCACATAATGAAATGTGGAAATTGTGTTAAATGACCCAGGGACAGAGAGCGGCCCATGCAATTGTGATGAAAAGAAAAACTGCTTCCATTCAATATATGTACAAATCACATTTGCGTTTTTCAGTTTCATGAGGCTTTCCATTGCCCCTTGAAGTTGTTTTCCAAGTATGTGTACGAGTTTAGGGATTGCTGGAGCTTCTTTATTTTGCGCTGTTTCAAGTTTCAACTCATTCTTGTTTTTTTGAATCGAGGCTTCTTTTATGTCCCAGAACTTGTGAGTGGATCTGTTTATCCTTCCTAACTGTGATCAACTTGAGAGTTGAGCCAGGAAAACTAACCATTTTTCCATCATTTTTTTTTGTTAAAAGATCTGTTTCCTTGGCCTTTGAACCTTATCAAAGTGTGAATTGGTTGTTTTAGAGTTATAATTATATCATATTCTCTGATTTTTTCGTTATCTTCTATCCAGTCAAAATCTGATAACAAAAGCGATGCCTATATTTTAGCCTTTAATTTACCAAAGGGATCACTCTCAAGTCTAATAGAAATTGCCAGAGGATTGCACTGATACCCTCTTAATATGTCCATTTACTGCATTTATTGAAGTAAATATCAAGCGTATACTCATTTAGGCTTGTTTTTTCAGCATATGTGGCCCTGTTGACTTAGACTAAGTGTGTATAATTGGTCCGATTCTCCCTCTTTATCCCTTCTTTCTAACTGGTTTCTATTATATAACTAATTAGGTGCCCCTGCTTGGTGGAGCATTATGCGCATGTACGTGGCATTTCTTTTACAACTCTGAGTCTTTGGAGGTACGAATGGTTTGTTTATCTTATCACAAATTTGTATTCATTTTTCTCTGTATTGCAATAAGTTTGAAATCAGCTGAAGATTGAAGTGCAGGAAAGGATTGTAAATGAACTAATAAAAACCATATTCTATTTTTAATGATGCATTAGGAAGTAGTGGATAACTCATAACTTGAATATGATACTTGAGTTCATGTAGCTTTCGAAATTTCTGATTACTCTTCTATGGTCTGTGCCCAAATCTTCTAAAATCATTTATTAAGCTTCCTTACTCTATAATTGTGTGGTACCTTCTTTATAATGCACTGCATTGACCTTGTTACCACTTTCATATTTCGTAATTTTCCCAATAACTTGTATATGGTTTTATGTAATTTCACAAATGGAACTGTCCAGATTGGTTGACTAACTCTTATTTGCGTTTGAGTGCCAATTCATCAGCCAAAGCCTTCTATGGTTTCAGTTTTTCAACAGTAAGAACTAAAACTATGCTGGGTTATCTATAAATGTGCTTGCGACCACTGATGCTGTAGTAGAAGAATTGACTACTTTTAATTTGAATGTTCCATTTTGCGGTAATTTGCAGGTGTTGGTGGCTCTTCAAGCAGCATTGACTGTAATAGGAAATGCAACAATGTGTTTTGCTGCCTACCGTATATACAAAGCAACACAGGAAAGTCTGGAAAATCTTTGAATGTGTCGCGCCAGAGTTTGCAAGCTATTATAAACTTCCTGAAATCCCTTTTATATCTGCTGTTTATTGGCAAGGTACTGCTGCTTTCCTTAATAAAGCTCAGACTAAACCGAAATTTCTGATATCACATACACACACACACACATACATGCATGTATAATTACTTGTGTCTGCAACTGTTCATGGAAATTTAAATATGTGAAAATTTTACTTTCAGGAATTGTCATCCCTGGCAGGAAAATTTGCAATAAAGGACGAAACTTGGTTCTTGCAGTCAGATAGGAGTAAAAGTTAGATGCTTTTTTTTCTTTATGGTCTCTAGCCTTTAGAATCAAATTGCTAATTTATATTGAGCTGTATGTATAATGTTTGAGATTAAATAACCATTAAGCTTAGTTAATTTGTTAATTGAGTGGGATTGACTTAAGCCTTCCCCACTTCATCAATTTACATTTTTTTCAGAACTGTGGGGATTAAGTAATGGTAAGAATGCCGCAACTGCAGACTTTTTTTTATTAATTCTAAGATTATTTTCTTTTCCTGTTTTTTGGAGTTTACTATAGTACTAAATTGATTGCTATGTTTATAACATAATGGCTGTTTGACTGTGTCACCGGTGCGTCGAATCAGACCCAGATGAATCTGAAACTTCCTTCAATTATGCCTACAAGGATGCCACTGCCTGTTACTTCCAACTTTGCTATCATTAGTTTTTGAAGGAGGATCAGATTAGAACAATGGAGAAAGGACAATAGAAGATTTCCCAAATCCTTCAATTAGTGTTGAAAAAGATATTGGAATTATAATAATGTTTGAGAATGACAAGTTGGGCATTCTTGTTTCTTGAATCTCTGTTACATTGAGAAAAATTTATCTAACAATTATTTTTTTCTTGTTCTCTATTTTATTCAACATTTGATATATTAAGGTAGTATTATAATAATCTTAAATGGATAAATTTACTCTTGCATCTTTGGCATTTATAATTTATAAATATAAAGTAACAATCAAGATTATCACTGCTAAGTGGAAAGAACTAGATTATTTAATACTATTGTTGTTAAAGCATAATCTAATGGTAAGTGTATATGTATTTTAAGCATATTATGGATGAGTCTCTTTTATCGATTTAAAAAAAAAAGTATAAATATGACAAAAAAAAATGTTAATTTTCACCTTCATTTCATTTTCAGGCTTGAAAACTAAGGTAATATAAGAGAATCCATTATGGTTTAGGTGATGCATCAACTTCCAAATCAATATTTACAACTGAAATATAAAGATTAGAGAGTCATTGATTGATATTTAGTTGGAATACAATATATATATAATTATGATTTATAATTAATCATAGCAACATCTACTAGCTTGCAGACAATTCCATTACATCTTATATCAAAAATCATTATTACTATTAACATGATTCAAAAAGATGAATAAAATATACTAGTAGTAATTAAGAAAAGAACAAACAAGGGTAAAAAAACGAGATTCTTTGTTTTTGGTTTGGTCTCACATATATTATATATATATATAATATAATATTGTTGTAGTTATTATGAATATTAGTTGATTAAGAAATTAATTAGTAATATTTTTAAAAAGAAAAAGGGCAGTGGTAGAAAAACGATCAAAATGAGGGAATTTGTTTTGAAACTGAGACATTAAAGCCAAGTTTTCTTGGCGAAGAAGATAAGCTTTCTTCCTCAGCCTCTCATTCTCTTCAACAATACTTTTGTTTTCCAAATACAGCTTTAAGTTCTTTAGTTCCATGTCCTTCTCTAGTTCCTCTTCTTTGCATCTTCTATTTATTATCCTGTTTAAACATGAATAATGACAAAAAAAGACAAAATCCCTACTTTAATTCAATCAAATATCTATAAAGGAAAAAAAAGTATATATATGTGTATATACCTTGTGAGTCCAAGAACTCGAAGCTTATGTTTCTTGAATCTTAGGTTTCTCTTATCTGCAGAGTGGGAAGGAGGATATGGGAAATTTTCGACACTGTTTTTACACATTCTGGATGAAGAAAGTGAAAAAGGATGAGGCAAGAATGAGATGATGGAAGTAAATATAGAAGAAGAAGAAGAAGAAGGGGTTTGAGTTATAATCCATGGTGGGTATATGTATAATAAGAGAGAGAGAGAGAAAGATTTCAATTGTTTTGTAATGATGGGAATTGGACTCATCATTGCCAAGGGAAGCAACCCCATATATTGATGCATGAAGAAGAAAATTATTATTACACAGAAAAAATATGCCTAACCACAGTGGAACCAAATATACACATATTTTTGTTATATTATTAATCAACTTTCATAAACCAATTAGGGTTCTTAATCATCATCTTAGTCATTGTCTTTTGGAACTATAAGATGACAATTAATTAATAACCTAGCTAATTGGTTTATATATAAAAGAAGTTAAATAGTTAAATAATTGATGTCTCCACTATTGAATGATGTAGATAGTGAATTTTGTTTGTATATGTAACTTGAGTAACAATAGCCGTTTTCTTAATGAGATGGAAATGGGTAGGCAATAATTAATGAAAACCATATAGGTATCTGAAGTAAAATATTATTGGTAGAATAGAAGGTTGGCCTACCTAATTTTTTTACTCATAATTTCAAATTTCAAGCAATAGTTAAAGCTTTTGTCTACATGAAATTAATATCTAATATATTGGACCATTCCCCCATTTATTCTTTTTTAAATTATAAGTAAAAATTTACAGCACATGTCATTATTATATAAATTTTAATTTTACAAATTAAGGGTGGTGGCCTGGTGGTAATGTAATGTCACCAAATATCAGAAGTCTCAGTTTCAAATCCTCTTATGGGTAACTAAAAAAAAAAAAAAATCTTAATTTTACAGGAATAACATTGTCTTTAGAGTTAGGATTAACGATTGTCTTAAAAAAAAAAAAAAACCAATTCACACTTTTGAAGACTTCTTAACTGTTGTTATAATCGTTAACAATGAATTGCTCTAATTTAATTGCTATATAAAAAAATTAATTGCTATATGAAGCTAATGTCATATAAGCTAACATTGTCTAACAGAGATTTATTTTTGAAAATCTCCTAAAAAAAGTTTATGTTAAATATGATTTTGTGAATGATTGTATATTAAATTAAATTGCGAGTCCGAAAAAGTAAAGAAAAAATTAATAAAATTTATATTTGATGAAATGAGTTTGAGATGGTAGTACAAAATTTGATAGTGAAAATTGAAAAAGGATAGGGGGCATGGGTGGATAGGCTAAGTACAAATGGCTCCCTCTTTGGCATTACTTGTCTACAAGGGACCCATATTACATAGTAGTTTAGTTTGAAGAGGGGAATTGTAGAAGTAGAAGAAGGTTAAAATTATAAATATGACTTTTAAGCATGGTGGTGGACCATTAGGAAGAAGAAGAAGAAGAAGAAGAAGAAAAGGGTTGGCACCCTTCATTATATAGAGAAAGATAGAGAGCTCCACTTCTATTCATCTCATTATACTAAGTTTGAACACAAATATCTAAGAGTCAAATGTTACATTGAGGGCCTGGAAACATCAACTCTTCATTATTCTTTGCATTTGATGACAAATCATGCTCGACAAACTCTAAATAAAGGGTAAATTTTTGGGATTTGTTGTATTTGATAATGATGGTGGTGGTAGTATAGGAGAATGGATGATTTTTTGTGTTTTCAATTTTTTCTCTTTTTCTTTAAAGGAATATTTGTGAGTTTATTCTTATCATAGAGAGCTCAAGCAATATTATACCATTTTTTCTCTCTCTTTTTAAAGTAAAAATATGCAAATTGCAATTGAATCCTTAGTATATTGATAAGTAACATGTTAGTACATGTATACTAGGCAATAGTTCTTAGTTCGACATTTGCTTGAAATTGAAGCAAAACGAAACAGTTCACTCAATAGTTTACAATTAAAAAATGGTTTAGAGTGGACTTAATCAATGCAAATTTTTTATTTAGGACGGATCTCTTAATTGGCATTTCGAAAAATTGTTGAATCTAAACTAGTGAAGTTGAAAAGTGAAAAAAAAAGAGCTGAGATATTTAAATTCTTCAAAAAATAAAATAAAAATTAGGAAAATTTTTAAAAATAATTAAAAAGCCCCTCCCAAAACCTTCTGCATCCATCCGCTAAACTAGAGTCATGGTGGTTTTGGTTCCTAAATGGGTTGGTCACATTCAAACCTAATGTTTCGAATGGAAGATCTAATGCATACATAGATTATCTAAGTTTAAGAATACCAGTGGATCAAAATAGCTATAATTTTAAATTCTTTGCCTCTATATTTTTTATACATTGTTTTAATAAAATTAGTACTACACTTTTATTTGTTTATTCAATGACTTGCAAGTTAAGCTATAACAAAATAATAATAATACCTCCAATTTTTTGAATTCTTTACATTTCAAAACTCTAGCTTAGGTTCAAGTCTAGTGTTGATAGTTTGATAGGTTGGGTTATGTTAAAGTAAGTTTATGTTAATTATAAAATATGATTACTGTAGTTTAATAATATATAAATAATATTTTAATCTATCTAACCCAACCCATCAAACTATCAACATCAAACTTGAATCTACTCAACCCTAAAAAAGTGTAAAGAATTCAAAAAAAAGTGTAAAGAATTCAAAAAACTGGAGGTAGTAATAATTTATCTTCGACTTTGATAATAGATCAAAGTTGAATCTCTCACCCCAATGTCTTTCTATATGTTTATATGGGTTTTTTCAAAGATTGAATTAATTTATCTTTATATTTTATAAAATATATAATTTTATTTCTATATTTTAATAAAATTATACTATTTTATTATTCCTCACCTTTTTTCACAGAAAAAAGTTAAAAATTTAAGTCCTCTCTCTCTCTCTCTCTCTCTATATATATATATATAATTACCTTTATAGAAAATTTTAAGTTAATTAAAAATGAATTGTATTTGATTGTGTATCATGTAACTGTATATATATTGCAATTAGCATATATACTAACTGTATTTTTCAGATTGGAAGTACCTATATGTTAAAAAAAAAAAAAAAGACTGGAAGTAACTATGATTATTATATATTTCAAAAAAACTATGATTATTAATTATTTTGACTTTCTAAACTTCTTAATAATTAAATAATTGATTACTGGCAAATGAATTTTTGAATGCAACTCGAACTCATCATAGATAGTAATTAATTGTTTGATTAATTATATACTCATAATATGTGCAGTTGTAACAACTGGGGGAAATATCCAATACCCACTATACAATCAATTGCTCTCACCTACAATCTCTCTATAAAAATCTACTCTATTATGATTTGATTGGATTGGTAGTACATGATTCTCATACTTATTTTTCCATTTTCATTTTCTATTTCCAGGAATAAATTGAAGAGCAAGTTTTTATTAATTATTTAATTCAATAATATATATTGAACTTTTGTACCAAACAATTTTTTCTAGATTCATAAAATAGAAATTAAAATTTTTTTATTTTAATGAAAATGAAAAAAAAAGAAAAATGAAAATTATAAGTTCAAAAATTTTGTAATGTTTTTTTTTTTTTTTAAATTCGGGATATAGTGATTTAAACTCTCATATATTGCATGAGTCATAAATACACTTGTAAATAGACTTTGATTTGGCGTGAAAAAAAAGATCATGTAATTTAAGTAAAAAATGAAAAAGAAAGAATTAATTATATTTTTAATATTTTTTTTTTTTTAAAATTTTGGTCTTGCTTCTGTTTTGTGTATGCATAATCATATTGTTGCTTCATTTAACATCCAAGACTCATAGTGTGCAAGAAAGTCAAGATTTAATATATTTATTTTACATACAAAAATGCTTAAATTTTATGTATGTGACACTCAAGATTATACATAAACATACAACAAAATATATATATATACTATCTCCGTTTTTTTTTTACGAGACTTCGCACTATTCATCCTTCTTTTTCTACATAATTTTCTTCCAATTTTATCCTAACAACTCATATCCACTTAAAAAGTGGACCCCACATATTTTTCACTACTAACTTACATCAAATTAATATAAAAAATGGACCCCACATACACTAAAATCCAAATCTCTCCCACTAAAAGACAAGACCCAAAATGGTCAAAATACACCCACAAATACTAAAAATCTCAACATTTTGAAAACTACCCTTCAGCTACAAGTCTCGTACAATAAAAAAACGGAGGTAATATATATATTTATATATATATATATATATATATATATGCAAATAAGCCTTGAGTATACTGTTGTGCGTGGGCAAATCAGTTGGCACCTTTAAATATAAATATATGCATCTCACTCAATGTACGAAAATGCGTAACTTTATGTCTCAATTGAGAAAAATTCAAATCTGGCGTGAATGATATGACTTTTATTTTTCAAGATACTTAATCATACAACATACATATTTTGAGAAGTTGAGATGTATAATTAGTAGATATCCAATGCATGTTGCAAAACACCGTTACTCCTTTGAAACATCCCTAGATTAAGTGATTTTACAAGAAAATCACTTGAATTTCACAACCCAATCACTCTTGTGTTTGATGTTGTGTTTTAGGAGAAGAAACTGTTTCACGTTCTCTAATTAGTTCTCTTCTCTTTTTATTTATACAGTAACTTTCTTATCTAGAGGGAGTTATTCTTTTGAATAATAACTGTCATATTCAATTCGTATGGATACGGGTTCGGGTCACCGTTTGATCCGATTCATTTTCTAACATATATATAAAATAATTTTAGTATTTTGCCTAAACTTAAAGGTATATATACAAGATATATGAATATTTATATATTAATACTTATACATGAAGCTATATATACACAATTATTCTAACCCTAATAATGGGATATTTGAAATAGATGGGGAAGAAGGCATATTGGAAGAGAGGACTAAAACCACTTATTTGTTCTTTTACTACTAATTAAAAACAGCATATGAAATGTGCAAATAGTCAACAAAGAAATGAAATTTTTCTGGTCTATCTTCTTCAACCTCTTCAAGTGCCCTACCCTCAAATTAAAATTAAAAAAAATGATCTTCTTCTTGTACACCATTTTTGACGTATATAAAGGGTCTCACATGCATCAATTATGATGCTCCATTTCCCATTCTGATATATATATATATATGTGTCTAATCCCATATACCAATTGCAATTGATTGCTTTTTCTTCTATTGCTCTATACCTTCATCATCAACCACATACTTATTTTTATTTTCTGAATCATTCCTATTTTGATCATTTTATTTTTTCTTATTTTTCAACTTGTACATTATTATCTTCCCTTTTGTGGAGATTACGCAATACTATCATCGTATATACGTCTTTTTAAATAAAAAACATTAACAATTTTCTTTTTCTTTTTCTTTTTTCTTTTCTATAATAATGCATATTTATAAGCAAAATTATACTTATTTTTTTATGGGTTAGACAGACGCTTATTTATGGCTATTAGTACATAATAATGTAGGATCATAAGATATAGAAAGTTTGCATGAAGGACATATCATTTTATGGAACAAAAATCGAATGGAAGACCTATATGAAGATTTGAGAAATGGGGTCTAATGATAGCTACTTATGCAAACCTACAAAATTAGCTAGCTCTATAGCCAAACTTCCTGCTCAAGAGTCAAGAGCTATAGAAATGGCAACAAGAGAAAGCAAATATGGACAAACAATATCACAAAATGTGACTAACTATAATTATTGAACACAATATCTTCTTAAGAAAATCAAATAATTTCAGATAAGTATTTAAATTATTAGGGTCATAAACCAAGCATATTGTTCGGAAATTCTTGAATCTCAAATTGGTTAAAATTCATTTAAAATCGGCTCAAAGAGTTTAAACTTGACTTACGAACCGACTAGCAAGTTTTTTTTTTCCTAACTATTTTGCTTGCAAATTTTATTTATCAAATTTAGTTACAAGGCTATTTAATATATAAATATTAATAAAAAAAATTGAATAACATAGTGTCATTTTTAACTTACTGAGCATATTTTAATTTATTTAAGTTACACTGAGTCGAGCTCAAACCGATATGTAGTGGGTTTTATATATTGTTCTTTAAACGTATACTAATTTCAAATCAAATTTTCAAGTTTTTGCGTAAAATATTTTGAATTCCACTCAATAAAATGAAAGGGGGACAAAGTTGGACAAACAAGATAAGAAATCATAACTATTGCACATAATAATTTCTTTTAAAAATTGCAAATGCAAATTATTTCCGATACCTATTTAATGATATTCCATTGATTTTTCGAATTATTATTCCACTAATTGATGGGTTGGGTTCCATTTATGGATTGTTCTGGACTGAATATGGGCCTCGTTATGACAAAATGCCGATTTTATGGTCTACATCATGCTTTAGCCCAAGTAAAGAAATATTAGATTCCTTAACCCTCTCTCTCTCTAATATAGGGATGGCAACGGCGTGCGTATTTCAGGTATTTGCACTCATCCTTCTCATTTTGACCCGTGTGAATAATGAAAAATGAATAATAAGATGAAGCAGATAGCTAATTTTACGTACATGATATCACTACACTAAAACTAGGGGTGTTCAAATCGGATAATCCGATCCGATCCGATCCGAAATTTCGGATATCCGAAAAATCGGATCGGGGAAAATGCCGATCCGAATCCGATCCGAAAAAAATCGGATATCCGAATTTCGGATATCCGATTTTTTCG
>CATIWJ010314361.1:0-47050 GCA_949640765.1 Croton laevigatus
AATGCAGCCCTTAATCTTATATCGGAATCCAGTATGATCAGTAGAGTAAAAATGTGTTATTATATTAAATATGCTCAGTGATTTAAATTATGCCAGATTTTATCTAATGCACTGTTGTTAAATGACAACTGCTTTTTATGATTATAAATAGTATAATTTCACGAAACGAATTCGTCAACTGGTTTTAAACATTACTGTTTATATATTGCACCCACTGAGCATGGAGTTGCTCAGCGAGTTATTTCTGTAACTCGCAAGTCCGCCCATAGATGAGGAGACTGAGGAATTGCAGATTCCTGGAGAGTTCCCAGAAGACATTTTGTTTGGAAGAAACTTCTGTCTTTTGTAATATGGCATGTAACTGAACTAAATGTTATGTAAAACACTTGTTACATATATGTTGTAATATGTAGCGCTATAAGCGGATTTTCGTGTAGATAAATAAGTTAGGAACTGTGGTATATGTAATAAATTTATATGCTACTCTAATGTTATGATGTTATAGAAAAAAAAAACTATACTATGATGCCGAGTATGACGTAAGTAACAGTGTTTGTGACATCACAGCTTGTCTTATTCGTAAGGTGGGTTGGGGTGTTACAGCTGATATGGTTTTATTTTTCAAAAAGGCCTGTAAAATTATATTTTGGTCATTCTACTATTACTTTAACCAAAAAAAAAAAAGTAGACTGAAAGATTAAATTGTCTAACGGATTTAAAACATATGGATAAATTTGTTCGCTTAAAAAACCATAGAGAGATTTTGCAGTTTTTGTTAAAACTCAATGAGGTTTTTGTAAATTTTCCTACTTTTAATTTATTTATTTTTGTTTATTGTTATATTTTATACTCTTTTAAATGTTGTAATTTTAAGAAATATTTTTTTATCATGTAGTGAGTGATATGTGATAGTATTTTTTTTTTACTAATAAAAGTTTAATTTTTAATTTTGTTGGAGTTTTCAAATTATTATTTTTAAATTTTCAATATCTTTTATATTTTATCAATTTTTTTAGTTTAAATATAATTTTGGTTAAAAAATAAAGTTTAAATATATATTTTATAGAATTTTAATAATTTTTTAAAAATATATTTTAATTAAATTAAATAAAAATAGCATTTTAAATATTCATTGAATACAACTGTAACATTTAATATTAATTTTTTATAATGTGCAGTGCCTAGGACCTCAATGTCCTGGGTTCAAAATCTATCGCGGATAAGGTGATAGGATAGGTACTCTTATTACCAAGGTTCAATGCTTGAGTTTGCTTCCCATCACGGATAAAGTGGTAGGCTGGTAGTATAGTGATAGGTGCTCCCCTTATCAAAGATCAGTGCTTGGGTTCACTTCGTTTTTTTCCCCTTCCATGTAGATGTAGATGTAGAATATCTTTGTAAAAAAATCGAAAAACTTTCATCACAAGAATTGAATGATCATGCGAACTGGAAATGCTTAGAATTAAAGTATATCTTAATTGGTGATTGCACGATAAAATAGTGACTGCATGATAAAAGAGTTACATGTGAAATATTGATGATTTTGGACAGTGATTAGGTGTTTCAATATAGAAATTTTCAATAATTTTCTATATTGAAACGACCCATAATTAAAAATATAACTCATAATTAAAATATAACTCGTAATTAAAAGCAGAACCCATGAAAATATCTACTAGCGTGTGAAAATTTTTACTTCTAAATCCACATATAAAAATCTCAAAATCTATTTATACCTAAAAAAAAAATCAAAAACTAATAAATTATCTTAAAATTGATGTTCAAATAATAAATTAATAAAGTTATTTATAAATTAATAAAGTTATTTGTTCTTATCCATTATTAATTTTAATCTAATTAAAACAACTCACAATTAAAACTATAACTATAGTTAAAAGCACAACTCTTAAATATCCACAGATGTATGAAAAATTTCTGTTTCTAAAGGTCATGAAAAATCTGCACGTCATGGAAATATCTAAATATTTTTAATAACTTACGAAGAAACTAAAAATTTGTAACTTATCTTAAACTTGATGTTAAAATAATAAATTGTATAATTTGTTCTTCTCCATCATTAATTCTAATATAATTAAAATAATACATAATTAAAATATAATCCGTAATTAAAAGTATAAGCCATAAATATTCACATGTGTGTGAAAATTTCCGTTTCCTAATCCACAGGTCACAAAAAATCTGTACAGTTCATGAAAATTTTTAAATATCTATATACCTAACAAAAAAAAATCAAAAGCTAATAAATTATCTTAAAATTGATGTTAAAGTAATAAATTAATATAATTCGATAAAGACATATTTAACCTTAAAACAATTTTAATAGTCTTGTTTGGGAGACTCAATACATTCTTCTTGTATGTCCTTAAACAACTAAGAAGGGGGTTAAATTAGTTGGGGTATAAAAATTTAACAAGTGTGGAATTTGGTGGATAATTAAAATGATGAAGGATGTAAGTATTTATAGTGGTTCGACTCTAATTTTAGCCTACTTCAACTTTTCTGATTCTCCTTATGATAGGGTTCCACTAATCTTCAAAAGATTACAAGAGTTTTTAACAAATTCACATCAAATTTACAGTTTAAGCTCGCTCCAAACTTTACAATAACTCATTTAGAGTTTATAGCTCAATCTAAAAACTCACAATACAAGTGTTGGGTTTAATACTCACCCAACTAACAACATTCACAAATTGATTACAAAAAATTAAAGATGAATTGAATGAGGTTGTTGAAAGAAAATTGATTGCACAAACAATCGGCCAAGAGACAGAGAACGGAAAATACTGGAACTATCCTGTCCAAATAGCCAAGACTTGTGGCTTTGATATCATGAAACAGAAAAGCTTTATTCTGTATTTCTATATGTTTTCTAAGGGATACAAACTACCTATTAATATATACAAACGATCTCCTATATAAGGTAATTACAATATCATATTTATACTAATTGCTATAAAATAGGAAAGAGCAATATAGGAATATTAGGAAAAAGGAAAGACAACTAATTGGCCACTAATTTAGTTAGTTGATTTTATAGATTCTCTAACAATAAATTTTTAATGTTTTATTTTAACTATAGAGGAATGTTTTTTTTTTATTATTATTATTAAAGAGAGGAATGTTAGTTGTAGTCACCTTCAAATGTGCAATATAATTATTTGTAATGAGTTCTAACTTAATTTTACGTTAAAGATAACAACAAAATAATAAAGCGTGACACATATATCTTTTTGCAAGTAATTACAGCTAACAATTCTTCTCGAGAGGAACTAATAGCAACTATTTTTATCTGTATCAAAAATATCAATGTTGATAATAGAAAAACATACTCAGGGCATTCCTCATTTTTGGCAGATGTCGTTTCTACAGCTTGATTTTTTCTAATTGTATGTCTTTTGTTGCCCTTAACCATGCAATATATATAATGTCTTATTCTAACGCTTTATTTCATGTTGATCCTTGTATTTATTGGTGCTCTTATTTTGTGTGTGATGTTGGTCCACATGTTACCAAATTAATTCTAAAATCCCTTTTGTTATGTCTAACTTGGGTATTCTCGCCAATAAAAGGGGTGCCAACGTTTTTCTCATTATTTGAATAGTTATCTTATTTTTAAGGATGTTACCTTTTAAAAGAACTCAATTTTTCTCTTCCTCTTCTACATATACAGGTCAAGGGAGAAGAATATGATTTTTTAGTTTGGTCTATCCAATCGGCATCTTGACTCAGTTCCTGCACATGCTCCCATTGTTGTTTAAATCGAGAATTTTAACATCGATTTAATATTTGTAAAATCGGATCCCAAAATCGTAAGATTTTAGAACACACCTAAAAAATCAAATATAACTTACATCCAATAATTATAACAATTAAAATAACAAAATTTAAAATATAACAACCAATATCAAGCATATTTCCAGATGCATTTTTCAAGAATCTCAAGATAAAACCAATCATAACTAACTAATTACAAAAGATTAAGCCTGTGATGAAATGCAATGCATTTGACAAATTTCCAGCAGGAACAAGTTAATTCTAATAATTATTCATTGACTTTATTTTCTGCATTTCATTTCCAACATGAACAAGCATTTCAACATGTACTCAAACTCAACAACACAACAGAAACTAAAAAATGCAAACAGATAAATAAGTATATATTTTGATGAATACTGGAAGCTTTGCTCCGGTTGGAACTCAAATCGAAGCTAAGTAGATAAATTTCATTCACGGTCTCAAAACTTTGGCATATGTTCATAAAAAAGGTATGAGCTTCAGTTTGTAATTATAAGGGTTAAACTTTAATTTTCTTTCATCAAAGAGGTCTAAATTTCAATTTCTTTTCACCATAGTCTTTTTGGCCATAAATTTTTTTTTCCCAATCTATAGCAAGGATCAAAATGTAATTTTTTTAAACATCATTTTACTTTTAACCTTCAACCATGACTACACTAAAATTTTCGACCAAAAACTCAATTTATATTTTCGACAGTAAATAACTATAAATCACAGCTAATGTTGGAAAGGAAACTCAATCAATCAGCCTAATATCGTGATCTGGTTCATTTTCATATATTCAACCACCGTTTTCAACGAATCTAGTCTTCATGTTGTTTGTGGGTCCAAGACTAGTCACCTGATAGTCTTGGTTGGATGTGGCGGCCATCGAACGATGATAGTATTTTTTTTAATATTTTTATGTTAAGAAAATTAAAATAATTTTTAAAAAAAAAAATATATGCGGGGAATCTTGAACCTCCTGTACGGAGGGACTCTAAAAAGAAAATTGAGTTTTTTAAGTTGAAAATTTTTAGTTTAGTCATGACTAGAAGTTAAAGATGAAATAATGTTTAAAAAATTACATTTTGATCCTTATTAGAGGTTCAAAAATTACAATTTTTATAGCCTAAAGGACTACCAGTGAAAGAAAATTGAAATTCAATCAAGAAAATTGAAGTTCAATCCCGTTTGATAAAAGGAAATTAAAAGTCAAATCTCTTTTAGTTACAAATTAAAGTTTAAACCCCTTATAATTATATATAGGTCAAAATTCCTGTGCCGTGGGATGAAAATTACCCTCCCAAAATGTTGATTGTTTTGGTACAATCCCTTTAAAACAAAGAGAATCTTGAGCCGTTAAACAGAAACAGAAACACCTGGTAATAAAATAAAAAACAAAGAAAATCATGGTAAATCGTCATACCTAATATTTTGAATACTTTTATTATACGATATTACATGCCCCACTAATCCCTTTCTTATTGTTATTATTGTCATGCATCCAAATTTTCCAACCTCATTTAAACGATGTGTATGTGAGTGGTTGGGTTAGGTTAGGGATTTAGGTTTCATTTGACAAAGAAAATTAGGGGAAAATGATTAAATAAATTACCTTTTCATAAAAAAAAAATTAGGAAATTAGGAAAAATATGATCAAATAAATTACCGTTGTCATTCAGATAAAATAATAAATTACTGTTGCAATACGCAAATTCGATTTGGTTCCAAAATTTTTTTGCCACATGTTAAATTATAAATCAAACCGAAAATGATGTTTAGTTCATTATGTGGTGTAGTTCAATTTTTCTAGAACAAGTTCAATTGAAATTGGCCCTTCATTCAAAATTTATGTTGAATTTCATCCTAACTTTCCGAATTATGGTCATTATGCTGTAAAGTTAATTATGTGGTAAAATTATAACACCGAGCAAAGTTTATACGATGAAATTGCTATTCCCGGTTGATTAGGTTTGGCGCCAAGGAGTATTTGCTAAATTTATGCTTGTGCCTTGTATCTTAGACCATCTGTTATGGCGGGTAATTTTTCGAATAAAAACCGGTTAGCTGACCCGTATAGAAAACCCATTGAACCGGATAACCACCAAGTCATTTTCTGAAAAACGACGTTTTGATCAAGTTAATTTGCTTCCTACGTCTGGCCTTGCTGTTTCATATGTCTTCTTCTCCTTCTTCTTCTTCTGTCTTCCTATCATTATCCAATTTTCAAGTCATTCCCTCTCTCCAAAGTAAAAAATAAAAAAAATGGTAGCTACAGTAAGAGGACAATCTGTTCTTCAATGTCTATGTTTGCTTCTGATAATTATTCATACTCTGTTCTTATTAGTATCCGCAAATTTCTTCAAACCATTCAATGTCACTTACGATCATCGGTCGTTGATCATCGACGGTCACCGCAGGATGCTCATTTCCGGCGGAATTCACTACCCTCGCGCCACTCCTGAGGTCCTTGATTTCATATTTTACTCTTTTGTTAATGCTTTGTCACTGATGATGAATTTTAGTAAAAGAGAACTGAATTTCTTAATTTTTGATTAATTATTAATAATTTATTTTTTCTTATTAGAATTTACTTCGGTAAAGGCTTTTGCATGTTATTGATAAATAATAATCTTGTGAATATCAGCAGAATTGTAGAAATTGTTGCTGTTTTTAGGGAGTTTAAGGACTGAGAAAGCATTTCAATGTTTCTAACTCTAATTACTGAATTAAGATTATGGAGTAATTCTGCTCTAATTTTCTGTTGCTGTCCTAATTTTTGCTATTCCACATTTTTGGTTTATGGTTATTCTATAATAGGATGTGTGATGGTTTCACTTTTGGAGTCCAATTACTGGATGACAGTTAGTGATAACTGTAGAGTAGTTAACATAACGTATTCTTGAAACAATTCTGTTTCATAGTGATACGCTAATACTTTGACTTTTTGGAAGAAGAGGAAGCATGCTGTTACTCTGAAGTTGAATTTTTTTTTTCTTATATTCATAATTTTTTAATTTGGGTTATGGCAATTTAAGCTAATAAGGGAAATGCAGCATCCATTTACAGTTAGATCTTACTAGGTCAAGGTAGATGTTCAGTTAGGCATTTAGCCAACCTTCATCTCAAACTCTCACGTGTGTGTTGTTGAGTTTTGACTTGTGTGTGGTACATCTTTTGCTACTAGTGTCTCTTTTCTGGGACATGTCCAGTCACAGTAGTCTATTTGTTTATTTCGAGCTGCAGTTTCATTTTTATCTTTCATGATTGGTTTTTAGGTAACAAGGTTTCATTATCTTAACCATCTCATGTACTTTCAGATGTGGCCTGATCTGATTGCAAAGAGCAAGGAAGGTGGTGTAGATGTGATCCAGACATATGTGTTTTGGGGAGGTCACGAGCCAGCTAGAGGAAAGGTTCAATGAATTTGCTTGTTTCTGATAGTACACATCTATGGATTTTTTTAGTTTACTTTCTATTAATTTTTTTACTGAAATGCTATTCATTCATTGATTTTCTTTCAGTATGTGTTTGAAGGAAGATATGATATTGTCAAGTTTGTGAAGCTAGTGGGAGCTAGTGGACTCTATCTCCACCTTCGTATAGGTCCTTATGTTTGTGCAGAATGGAATTTCGGGTCTCACTTTCTTTTTCTCTTTGGATTTTAGATTTCTTTGTTTTTTTTTTTTTTCCTTAAAACATCCAGAGAATGATTTTGGCTGTTTTCCCCTTTGATTAATCATTCAGTTTCTGGCATTTGCTTGATGCTCTGAATGCATGGCATGCTTGCTTATCTTGTTATTAATGCCACAAATTTCTTTCAGCATTTCTTCTTATTTCGACTTACAATGATTGTAGGGGTTTCCCAGTCTGGTTGCGTGATATTCCTGGCATAGTTTTTCGAACAGAGAATGCTCCTTTTAAGGTATAATAGGTGGATATTCTTTGCATACTTGGGTACTTTGGATTTAAGTTTTTGAAGCCACGATCTACCTGGAGTAATACAGATTTAGCAATCCGTTTCAACTGGACTGCCACTTTGATAGTTGATTGTGATGCCTTATGCTAGAATATTGTGAAACTTTTTGAATCATTCAATTTAGGGTAGGAAATCTGTCATCTTATCTTTGTTTCTCTCTTATCTGTTACCCTATCCATCAATGTCAACTGCTGTGCCTTTTAACTTTGACCTCATGTTATATTTCTACAAGCTTGGAAGGTGATGATAATAACTTGGGCTTTCTGCAATAAGTAATCAAACTTCCCACCCCCCTGCTTTTCTATTTCTCCTCTATCACACACCTTTTATGGCATCCAGTGTCCTGGTACAGTAACTATTCCTATTATTTGGATTCAATTTTTTTATATTTTATTTTTCCTTCTATTTTACATCCTGGAAGCTGATTTATTTTCCTTTATACTATTTCCTTGCGCTATGTGTATTAGAATGTGTTCAGTTAAACTTCACTGTCCAAGTCAGATTGTCAGGATCTAATAAAATTTCCTGATGCTTAGTAAATTTGTAGAGCTTAAGAAGAAAAGATGTAGGAATTGCAGAAACTGAATCAGAAGTCTCATAAATATTACAATTATATTCAATGTATGCAGGAGGAGATGCAGCGGTTTGTCAAAAAGATCGTAGATCTAATGCGAGATGAGAAGCTATTATCTTGGCAAGGTGGTCCAATCATCATGATGCAGGTTTTAAGAGTATTAATTTTTGCGTAAATTTTATTTGTTATGTACATGAGGCTGAATTATATAAGTGAGATTGATGGCTTACTTTTGGTTGCAATACAATAATACACAGTGGAGATTGAACCAGAATCTCTTTTATTTTATTTGATTCTCACATTTCTTGCATCTTGTGGAGATGGGTGATATCTCATTTCAGAAAGCGGGGTCACTCAAATTTGGATAAATAATTGGGCAATCTTCTTCTTTTTTACCACATTTGCTGCATACATCCCAAGTGCACGCAATAATTTTTTTTTATTTTTCAAAAGTTACACTCACCACATCCAACCAAGTTCATGTCCTCAACAATGGAAATTTTCAATTGTTAATATGATATAACCAGAAAGGAGTATTTGACAGATTGAAAATGAATATGGAAACATTGAACACTCATTTGGGCCAGGGGGAAAGGAATATGTAAAGTGGGCAGCCAGAATGGCTCTAGACCTTGGTGCAGGGGTTCCATGGGTAATGTGCCGGCAGACTGATGCTCCTGAAAACACTGTAAGGTCTTCTCCTTTTATGCATCATATGCCTTTTTAAGTTTCTTGATCTGTGTTATTTTTCTTTCAAACATTTTGTTCTTTTCAGCCTTATATAAAAAAAGTAATGGAAGTGACAGGAGTATACACAGTTATGATTTATCTGGTTTAGGACTGTCAGTGGCAATTGCAAGATAGTGAGTTTCGAATTGATAATATTTTATATTTTGGTTATTTTTGCAGATAGATGCATGTAATGCATACTATTGTGATGGTTATAGGCCAAATTCCCCTACGAAACCTATTTTTTGGACAGAGGATTGGGATGGATGGTACAGCAATTCCTTCTGATATATATATATATATATATATATATATATAAAATTCAATTTTATGCATGTTTCTGATCCATTTCAAAATTTGTGATTGTCCTGTTCTGAACATTCTGATGCAAATATTTGAGCAGGATTTCTCATTTTCGGTTGGATTTTTGAAGGTATGCCTCTTGGGGTGGAACCTTGCCTCATAGGCCTGTTGAAGACAATGCTTTTGCAGTTGCACGATTTTTTGAACGGGAAGGGAGCTTCCAAAATTATTATATGGTATAGTAGATGCATGATACTATTTTGATTGATCAAAGCATATACAGTAAACCAAAATTCCTTGCAAAATTTTATGAGGATGTATATTCTTGTTTGTATTATTGAGGCCATGAGTTGTATGCAGCATAATAAACTTCATTCTGTTTCACTCTTCAAAGTAGTGAATTTCTCTTATTTCCATGGATTTGGTCAAAGAATCTGAAAAGTGCTATTTGAATGGAGTGGCTCTGTACCATCATAGCATCACAATGGCATTTATAAAAACTATCCACGACTGGGATTTACTTCTTAACAATGATTATTGCATAAAATACAAGTGGTTTCACATTCTCTTCAATAATAAATAGCTTCAAATTGTGTGGATAATACATCATTTTCAATCGGTATAAACCATTGATGTGCACAAGCAGTTTTGACAAGCATACTGCATGGTTGGAACTTGCAGTATTTTGGTGGAACAAACTTTGGCCGGAGTGCTGGAGGTCCATTCTACATAACTAGTTATGACTATGATGCTCCAATTGATGAATATGGTAGGTGAAAAAGGAAAAATTTCCTCATCAACTCAGGAATAAGCTGCTTGTATACATGTACATATTTGCCAAATATAAGAATCTAAATGAAACCCAAATTCAAAGATTCTTCTTTTCATTCTATTTTCTCCCTTTCTCTGGTACCCTTTTTAGGTTTGTTGAGTCAACCGAAATGGGGGCATTTGAAAGATCTGCATGCTGCTATAAAGCTTTGTGAACCTGCTTTAGTTTCTGTAGATTCACCTCAGTACATAAAATTAGGATCCAAGCAAGAGGTTAGTGCTGTATTTTCTTAGATTTTGCAGTACAAGCATTTTGAAAGATTTTACCTGGCCTACATGCATTGAAAAAGAGATGTTAATTGCTCAGCGGCCTAGGCTTTCTTTCTAGCAAATGTTTTGTTGTTAATTGTACTGCCTACTTTTTATTATCCTTATTCTCTCTCTCTCTCTCAGGATTATAGTTTGAAACTTTGATTTTCATATCACTACTTTCAGGCACATGTGTATGTTGCACATGCTCACACTGATGACCTGAACTTAACTCAACCTGTGGATCAAGGCACCTGCTCTGCGTTTCTTGCAAATATTGATGAGCATAGAACAGCCACAGTGTGGTTGTTTGGTCAATCATATACTTTACCACCGTGGTCAGTGAGCATACTACCGGATTGTAAGCATGTCGTGTTCAACACTGCAAAGGTTTGTGCTGGTGTTTGGTGGCCATACTCATACACATTTTATAAAATGAGCACTTGTCTAACACTACAACACCTTCATTTCTCATGACAGAGTTACTGTCTTCAAATAACCTGTTTTAAGTAAAAGTGGTGCATATCTGGATATTACATCTGCAATGATTCTTGAAATATGGACTTATCTCCCTTAAGTGATTGGGTCAGCATTATAGATGGAAGGGAATGTTGTATTGGTCTTGATGTTTGCAATTTTCTTAATAAGTGTAGCAAAATTAAGAGTTTTGAATTCTTTCTCAAGGCGGCGGTTTATCTGTCCAAGGTGTCTTTAATTTTTAATATGTTCTATTAGGAATAGTCATGTAAACATGATGAGATGTGCCTTCCTTTTCATTTTTCCAGAGTCTCTGTCTCTATTTCTATCTCTCTCTGTCTCACACACATTTTTCTGAATTGTATTAATGGTAAAAGTTGCCATATCTTCATGTTGAAATGAAGAAGTTTTCATGGAGATGCTAATAAGTCTTAATTTTCACCAAAGATGATAGTTTCTTCCCTTTTTCTTGTGTGTGTGTGTGTGTGTGCATGTTTATTTAGTCATGTAGGGATTCCTCATTATTATTGTTATTATTATTCCATTGTTTACTGTAAAAGCAGGTTGCAGCACAAACTTCTATCAAAGCTGTAGAGCTTGCTTTGCCTTATTTTTCGGACATTTCAACACCCAAGCAAATGTTGGCTACGAACAAAAGCTCCTATATGGAAACATCCTGGATGACTGTAAAAGAGCCGATCAGTGTTTGGAGCGAGGAAAATTTTACAGTGGAAAGCATATTGGAGCATTTGAACGTGACAAAGGACCGTTCTGACTATCTATGGTATTTCACCAGGTACATTATTGTTCAGTCATATGGCCGCAAACTGCAAAACCTTCAGCTCTCTAAGAAAACTTCTTAATTATTAACTTCCACTTAAGCTTCTCCCATTTTTCTTTCCATATAGCCGAACCCAACTTATTTGGGACTAAGGCTTGTTGTTTTTGTTGTAATTTTCAGAAATTCTGTCTAGAGTGCTGGAAAACCCACTATATTCCTATTCTTGAAAATTGGCTATGATTAATGTCAATGCTAAAGGCTATTGAAGCTTTACTTTTGTCATAAACTTTGTGTTGAACAAAATGATTTAAACATTAGACAATTACTCTTTTCAGAACAAACATTAGACAGTTAGTATGCTAGTGATTTAGTTTCTATACACATTAATGCTTATTGAATCCACTTCTGAAATGTAGAATATATGTTTCTGATGATGACATTGCATTCTGGGAGGAAAACGACGTTCGTCCTACTGTTACAATAGATAGCATGCGTGATGTGTTACGTGTATTCATTAATGGCAAGCTTACAGGTAATGTCTCAAAATTTTCTTCTTCTTCTTCATAGTTAGGAGTTGAGGCCTAACGATCATGAAGCTGTACAACTGCTTTCATATGTAGAAACATGTTTAATATTACTGCAATAAGTTTAGGTGTTCTATTGGTTTGGACTGCAATATTTCTTAACATTATTTTTGGAGTAATGAATTACGATTTTAGAATTCATTTATAAAAGAATTCCAAATCAAATTCACTTGGAAAATGAATTTTTCATGTTTGATTGAATTCCATAATGTTTGGATTGTATTCATTTAATATAAAACTCATTTGCTATTATTTTCTAAAGTATCTTTGGGTGTATGGGTGTGCACGTGTAAGCAACTTAAAAATAGTAATATTCCAATTCGAAGATAAATAATTAATCAATATTTTCTGACAAGACCTAAGCTATTAATCAATGCTAAATTAACTCTAGTTAAATTCTTTGCAGTAAAAAGGGGGAAAAAGAAATGCTAAATTAAATATTTTACTCCTGAAATAATATTTATGGACACAAGTATTCAAGCATACAGAGCTTTCTCTTGCCAAACAAAGAGAATGCTCATAACTTTCTAAGCAAACAAAACGTAAGAAAATATAATTCATATTGTCCATCATAAAGCAACAACAAAGCTCTTACACTGTTTTGATTGAGAAACTCACACTGGAGAAAGCAGTGGAGGTCAGGTGGGCCTTGGCTTGCCTGTTTTCATTCAGTTTTGATGAGTTGATTAGAAATAGCTCTAAAAGATAATCCATTGAACATGAAAAATTTTTAGAGGATATTTTTGCTGATAACAATTTTAAGTGGTTAGGTTTGTGGAATTCATGTCCAAACAACACCTAATTTTATATAATTTGTTCTAGTTATTTGTAATTCCTTAGAATTCAATATATAGAATTGAGATTTATTTTTTCTTCATTCCCAATATGAAAATATGGATTTTAAAATGAAGTCCAAAAAAAATTTTGGGATTCATTTGTTTTAAGCATTCTCTTAAGTTAGGAAATCCCTTGGAATGTACTTGTGCAACTTTTATGATTATTGTGCTGGCCTGTTCTTTTTCTGATTTAAAGAAAAACACTTGTTCTAGTACTTCTAACAAATCCTTTTTCCCTTACTTATTCTAGATGCTTCTAACAATGCTAGTTTCTTTGTTTTGAAAATTTCATTAACCTATATTAGTAATTTGAGTTATGATGTTTTATTTCTTTCTGAAATTAAGGCAGTGTGGTTGGTCATTGGGTTAAGGTGGTGCAACCAGTTCAGTTTCAGAAAGGATATAATGATTTAGTGTTGTTATCAGAGACTGTTGGTTTGCAGGTAAAGTTTGGTATTCTACAGTCAAAATTTGGATATGTTCTGATGTCGTTACTATGGCCTCTGTTATTTATTTTATTTATTTGTTTGATTCTTTTTGTCAAATTTTTTATATGATCATGTATGTGAATAAATATGAACAATGGATTATTTATTCCACCCAATTATGCAGAACTATGGGGCCTTTTTAGAGCGGGATGGAGCAGGCTTCAGAGGACAATGTAAGCTTACTGGATTCAAGAATGGAGACATAGACCTTTCAAAATTATCATGGACCTATCAGGTATGTTTTATTCAATTTAAGCTGGTTCTTCCATGACATTTGGTTGTCAGTCTAAAACCACGGAATTTGCAATCTCCTGTTCTCATGTGAGAGGCTGCTTGTTGAACTTGCAACTAGTTCTTGAACAGAATCTTCGTTACCTTTACTAGATTAACAAGAGACATTGATATACAGTCTAAAAGCTGGATCCTGGATCCGTCTGATCTATTGAATTAGGAAATATTATATTGTGAAGAGGGGAACTATTATTCTATATTCAATGGCATAGAGGGTACAGGGGGGTGATCTAACAAATTAAAACTTCATAAAATAGAGCAGTGATGCTTGAAACTTCAATTGTAGTGTCTATTTGAACTTGTAATTAATTAATGAACCTTTATCTTGTGCATACTTTTTTATTTACTCGTGTTCATATACATATGGTAAATCTTTGAGTTTTATATGCCTTCTTTATGATGTAGAAGCAAGGTGATTAAAGTCTTGTGAAACAAAGCACAATCTGCTCTTTTCTCTCTCATACTGTTAAATAACTGTGTTTTCTTTTCTTTTCTTCAGGTGGGACTTCAGGGTGAGTTCCTAAAAATATACACAGCTGAAGATAGTGAAAAGGCAAAATGGACTGAATTAACAGTAGATGATATTCCATCAGCATTTACCTGGTACAAGGTAAATCTCATTTTCCTGAAGTTAAAAATGCAAAAGCCCATGGTACAAAAATTCATTTTTTTCTGATGCAGTGATTTTGCTTATAAAAATCACTCATGTAGGTCATTACCTTTTGTATTTCCATTACTGTAGTTTTAAAAATCTTCGGTTAACTCAGTCTTAACAAACACTTCTCATATCTTCTCCTATGTTCACTTTTGTTATTCATGAAACAAAGTAGGTTATTCCAGCTGACCTGCCTAGTTAGCTTCCTGTCCTCCAGTGTATCTTGGCATTCTTTAACCTTTAATTATGATGTCAAAATCTCCAGATGAAATGGTTCCCTTTAACATCTGTTTTCACAACTTCCGACAACCTATTGCATTTTGCATTCATTTCTGAGACAACATTGTTTTCCTAATTCACGCAGACGTACTTTGATGCACCTGCTGGATCGGACCCAGTTGCTCTTGACTTGGGAAGCATGGGAAAGGGCCAGGCTTGGGTAAATGGCCATCACATAGGAAGATACTGGACTTGGGTCGCTTCACAACATGGATGCCCAAGCTGCAATTACAAGGGGACATACAGTTCTGGAAAGTGTAGAACAAATTGTGGGAAGCCTACTCAAACCTGGTATGCTTCCACTCAAATATGCATGTTTGCATGTGCATGCATCTCTTATCTAATGGCTTGAAGAGCTCTCTTTTTTTTTTATATACCTTCATTAGCAGTCTGCTGGATTCATAAGACAAAAATCATAGTGAAAATGAGAGATATAATACAAGTAGCTGGTATGTCAATGTCCAGGTACCACGTCCCACGGTCATGGTTACAGGCATCAAATAATTTACTAGTCATCTTTGAGGAAACAGGAGGGAATCCTTTTGCGACTTCAGTAAAGTTGCGGTCAGTCAGTCTAATTTGCGGTCAAGTGTCCGAAACCCACTATCCACCTGTCAAGAAGTGGGTGCATCATCCAGGTTTTAGAAATGGAACTATTTCAGTTGAAGATATGACACCAGAAATGGAGTTAGTGTGTCAAGAAGGCTATATAATCTCCTCAATAGAATTTGCTAGCTATGGAACTCCTCAAGGCGGTTGCCAGAAGTTTTCGAGAGGGAACTGTCATTCCCCGAATTCATTGTCTGTGGTGTCCAAGGTATGTGTAATAACAAACTTTTGCCGGCTCCCCCTTCCAACCTGGGTTACTGGTATTACCAGTACCAAGCATATTCTGACTTGTATTTTCATCCTATTTCACAGGCATGTCAAGGAAGAAACAAATGCAGTATTCCAATTTCAAATGCTGAATTTGGCGGTGATCCCTGTCGAAAGATTGTGAAGACCTTGGCTGTTGAGGCAAGATGTGTCTCTTCATCCAACCTTGGTTTCTCTAAATACTGACATCAGAAAATAGATCCAGATTGTATAATTGATGACTCTCACAGGATGTAACTACATCTATAATCTATCTATAAAACACAGACACATGTTCACAATAAAAAAAACTTTCGTATATAATGTGGTGTATACGAGTTTGAGTACATTTGAAACATAAACCTGAAAAGTTCGATTCTTGAATGAAAGGCGGGGATTGATTGTAACTTGAGGGCCAATATCATTTTATCATTCACCGCTAAACTATAGCATTTTCTGACTTTAGGCCTCTGAGAAAACTAATTAATGAGAGTAAAAAAAAAAAAAAAACTTGGAATGACAAACCAATAATATACACACATCTGGATAAAAAATTACATATCATCTAAATCTCACTTGCACTCATCTCTCTCACCCTCACATATCCCTCTTCATTTAGTAATGGTAGAGGCCAAACGTAGAAATATTTAATTTTTTACTGGCTTTTATTGTCTTTATTTTCCAATTTTACTCTCATGGCTTTTCTTCTCCTTCTCTTCCAATTTTAATGACTGTCTGTTTAAAAACTTTGTAAAATTATGAATGAGTATTTCGTATTGTCAATTATCTACTCGTTATCATATAGATAATAGGAATAAAAGTTTTTGTTCTTTGATGATTTATATTATAAAAACTCCGCCTACGTGAGTAGCCGGTTCCAAGCCCAGGTAAAGGAGGAGGGTTGCGGTAGGTTGGCAGTCAGCGTAAAAATTTGCCAAACTTGGATCCTCCAAAAGGATCCATACAGCCGACTCCAACTTATTTGGGACTAGAGCCATCTAAAGAAGAAAAAGATGATTTATATTATAAAATAGGTTGAAAATAACAAAGAAAATACATAATAGCTTCTTTGTGCATTTTCACAAACAGGTAGAAGAATTGAAAAAATAAATAAAATATTCCATTAATATTCAAAGCTTAGATTAAATCTCCAATTTCAGAATAAGAAAATTTATAATGGATACAATTCTAAAAATAATAAAATCTGAGAGTTCTTCTATGTCACCTTCTACCAAATCCCATCAAAATATTTTATTAAAAATTCTCTCAAATTTTTTCCTTCGAAAATTACAAGGAAAATTATTGGTAAAAATAAGAAAAGTAAAGAAACATCCTCCTTCAACAAAAGAGGCCTAACCTTTCCAAGCTAGAATTCTTCTTCCTTTACTGGAAGCTTGTAATTGCAACTATGATGAAGACATTGCATAATCGAAAATCAAGGATGATAGAAAATTGCTGGATCAAAAGCAGCTGGAACTATTCAAAAAAAAAAAAAAAAAAAGCAGCTGGAACGCTTCCGTTTTCCGAACGGAAAAAGAAGAAGAAATGGCCAATAATAAGGGAAGAGAGAGAGAGAGAGACTGAGGATGAGGGGAAGATAAGGGCACGAGATTTAAATGATGTTTTTTTTTTTCGCTTTCTATTTTATTATTGGTTGTTGTTCCAAGGCAGCCACAAGTAATTGATCGACAAAAATGATCGATTCTTGAAATAGCGCCGACCAATGGAGATGTTTTGAGTTTTGCAGGTAGTGGCTGAGGGGAGAGGTGTGAGAGAGATGAGACAGTTGTGAGAATTGACTTCGCCTCAATCAAACGAGCAGATAGAGACGAACTCACTGACACAAAACTGGCGACGGAGATTGTCTCCAACGGTCGTAATCAAGAGCAACAGTGGTTTTCTATGCCCAAAGAAGAAGATGACAAAAAATTACAAGAAGGTCCTGAATTTTTTAAAAGGATGCAAACAAATCATGGCAAATTTCAGTTTAATTCTTGATCAAAAGTACATGGTGTTGGTAATGAAACACTTACCACTGCTGTTTTGTGGAGTTCAGGGGCGAGTTAGACAGGTTCACGAACTTCACGCTCCTAAAGTTAATTTGTACTCCTCCGTCAAAAATGCGATTAGGTCGGAAGGTGCGACAAGGTCTGTTTTAATGGTTCATGAGTTTGAAGATGCCCTTAGTTTTTCCAAGGGTCTAAAGGGAAAAAAATGTTATTGGCCTTGAGCTCGTTTTGATCAATCTGGATGAGACATAAATTGGTAATCCAGGAGCTTTTAGTTCTAAGTTAGAAGAGAGAAACAATTACTGGCAACAATTTAAGGAGCTGATTATAACTTAAATCACAAACTTATACTAGTACTGAAAACACAAAGAAAGAGGCATACTCCAAAGTTACAAAATAGTTTCGAGAAGGAAAAGAATAAAAAGAACAATAACTAAATTGAAATTGGTTGATTTAGATTGATGCATTCGGAGGTAGTGAAATCTAAAGATTTTAGATTGATGCTATATGACAATCTAAAGCTCAGGGGAAACAATGAAATTGGAAGATTATTTCACGCAACAGCATTGTCTTCGGACTCATTACAGAATTAATTACTACTACTGTTAAAAGAAAAAAAAAAAAAAGATGTCTTCTTCAGCACCACAGGAAGCAGCAAGAACTCTGCATAATTCAGAAAAAATAAGTTAAGAGTGTTGTACTTGTATCAGTTAGACGAAAATAGAATTGGAAAGAGAAAGATACCTTTGATTTTTTATTGCCATAGTGCTTCTGTCCATTGGAATAACAAGTTTCAGTTGGCAGTGCATCCACTTTCCCTGCCTCGCCTTGCTTCTCTTGGCGTACTCTGCTGAAAATGTAAGTGTATCCGTCAGCTGATGCTGGGTTACTCTCATCCCATCCACCGAATTTTGGAATTGCAGTACTGTGATCAACCTGCAATCTCACGTTCACATTATCATCTTAGAACCTTCATTGACTTATATATAGTAGTATTCCACCTTGAGGGGACAATTGAAAAAAAAAATGAAGAAAGTTCATCTCAAGTTGTTTCCTGTTTCATCAAATAGTGATGCTTTCTGTAAAACTCACTAGGCTAAGAATTGCAATTACTTAAACAGCGTTCATCAATAGTTTTTTAAGTAGATTTTAGAGTTTTGATTAATCAAAATACTAAAATCTACTGTTTGTAATGTTAGGCAGCATAACATTTGATAACATAAAACAAGGGGAGAAAGCAAATTACAGAATCATCAGCTTGAGTGAGGGATCTGAGTTGAGATCTTCCTGGAGTCATAGGATATTGGGCATGGCTACCTTCAGATGAAATCTTTCTTTCCAATGTATATGAAGATAGCCTATTATTATCTTTCCCTCTAACGTTGGTCTGGTTCTGTGAGTGTTCAATGCTGATGTTAGAAAGTGAACTCCATTGCATAGCCCTTTCATTATGCCCAACAAATCCTTTATGCTCATGTTTTTTCTTTACTACTTTTGGAGTATCTCTACAGCCACCGTAATTATTGAGACGCAATGGAGAATCAGTTGACCTGAAACCAATATCTTCTTGGAAGGAATAGGCTTGAAAAGAAGGTTTTTTGGTGCTGAAACTACCAGAGTTTTGTTGGGAATCTGTTCGGCTCATTTTTCTTCCTCCACTTCTATCTTTCCTTGCCTTCTCAAAATAGGCTGTGTAAGGTACATTCTCTTCAGTTTCCCAGTTGCCAAACCTGGGCACTGCTGTGTTTTGCTGTTAAGGAAAAATGGATCAGAAAACTGGTCATTAAAACACATAAAATGGGCATCTCAATCTCTAATTTTTGTGAAAATGCCAGTTTCCTATGCATATATAGGCCATTATATAAGAAATAATTTACTGTCAAGACAAAACCATCTCTCTCAATTACAGAAATCCTGAAAAACAGACCAGCTTACTTGATTAAACTAACACTACATAAAACCACACATTCAACCTTGGTTTCATTCATCATTCAATTTCAGCTTTTCTGTTGTACAAAATTTATTTATTATTTATGAGAATACTTGCGAAACAAAAATATCCAGTAGTAGTCAAGGAAATCAACCACTCCAAGATATAAACTTTACCAAAGAGAAAAAGGAAATTAACAAACAATCATTATTCAACTTACAATTGAATGAGTATATTAAAATATAAGGCGAAAAAAAAAAAAAAAAGGAAGCAGGAAACTCACTGCCATCAATCTTTAGTCCTTGTTACAGAAGAGAAGAGCGTGTTTTTTATGTATCCCTCTTCTTTACTCCTTTGCTTTAGTTTTTAGTTTCCACCTTTTTCTTTTAACTTGAACCATCCGGCAAAGAAAAAGCATATTTGGGAAACTCCTTCACAAGTGCCAAGAGGGAAGCATACTTCCAAAATACTGAAACGAGAAGTTAGAAAATAGTTTCGAGAAGAAAAAGAAGTGTAGAAAATGACCTTTTACGGTTGAGATGATTCATTGACCTGACAGATAGGTTTGAAATTTCCAAGTAAGCGCATCAGGACATCATTTGCTTTACCTCTTGCTAATTTAGTCCACTAGAGCCCATGCTAATAATAATAATTAGTTTTGTGAAATCTTACAGCCTTAATAAATGAATCAAGACCTTACATCAAGGAACATGACCCTTCAATTTCAGTATTTTGCTTGCAATTAGAAGCTAAAAGATCCAAAATTCTCATGTCAGTTCAGTGGGTCACTAATGGCTTCTCATCAAATTATAAAATTATATTCCCATCGCCCATTAAGTCCTGATGAAAGATTCCAATGTCACAGCAGCAAATACTATCAACCAAAATTATCAATGAAGACAAAACACCGGGTGCAGTACAAAGGAAAAATACATACTAATAAGTTAAAGATACAACTTTGGAACAGCTCGATATTTTTCTAAATGTTGCGTTAATACCAAGAACAGGCAGATAAAATGACTTCACAGTCTCTTTCTACTCGCACTCCAACAAACAGCTAATACTCCACGTGAAAACTTAATCTCCGCATAGCGTTGTTGACGGAGCACAAATACCTTGGTTTGTCTTCTTTAATCACGTTCAGCTTTAGGATGCATCATCCTTAGCTTTACAAGCTAACCAGAATTTCATCTTTATAATATGATCTTTTGATGCATTTCATTTCACACATTTGATTTTCTCTGTGGTATCTACAATGCTTTGGCTTATTTCTGGGTGCTTCAATTTCAATAGTTTCTCAAGCTGGAGTGCAGCCTCAGGGAAGGAATCTTCCTTGATACAAACTTCTGATCGAAGACCAAAAAGAACTATATTGACGTCTTCCTCGAGCTGAAGGCAGAAAAGTTGGCTGAAGACCTAAAGAATGATATAGCAACATAAGAATTAGAAACTAGCATATTTCCTAAAGTTGCATGGAGTTGCATTTTGTCATCATGTAAAGCAACATATGAAAGAATAGCACAAAAACTTAAAAAACCACAACACTAGCCATCCTGCAAGGGCAGTTTACCCTGGTTCTGATCTATCTAATCAACTGGCACTAAACTTATGTAACCTAATATGCATTTGACCCCTTTAGGATGGCATTCACTATTTTCACTCGTAGACATGGACTGACGAATAAAGCCAATATAAAATTCAAGACTCTATTCTCAAGAAAAAAAAAAATCTAAAGTCTCACTAAGTAATGAAGAAGTTCATAAAAAATCTCTTTTCTTACCATTTTCATTCTTGAAATAACGATATCTTTAATAGCTGAAGACCTTGAAACCAAATTAACTATAAAGAGACCGTGCTGAGAAAGAGAATCTTTTACTGTCAGAAGAAATGACTCCTCCACAAAATCTGCAGCTGGGCAGGTCATCCCGGAGCTGTACGGGAAAAATATAAAATTTTGCTTTCAGATGATCTGATAACCAGATCCTGTTGCATGAAATACAATATCCGCATGTACCTTGAATCAGAAGAGTCCACATCAATAATGAGTATATCAACCCCAGAAGTTCCTCCGACCTCTTCTTCATGAGACGTAATGAAACTTCCATTTAAAGATAGCTGTGAACTCCCAGAAGCATCCTTGTTTGTTGGAAAGTCAGGCACTCTATCAGCTTGTCCATAGGTTTTGAACTCTCTAACAAACATAATCCCATCAGCAATGTGCACCTGCAATGTCATATAAGAAATTAAAATGCAAAAAGGTAATAACAAAGCCTGCAATCGTTTGAAAAATGCATGCTACCATATTCTAATGAATGCAAGCAGAGACCTGCAGAAGCAAGGGATAAAAAAGGTTAACACACATTAGATTTAGCTCAGGTAATGAAAAATAGAATAAAGTTATAATTGATCAGAACAAAATACAAAATGTTGAGATTTATCCTTGACATGCATGAGGATAGCAAAGTGAATACCAGAGGAAGAAAATTCAAGAATAATGCAGTTGTCTCCTAGAAAATGAGAAGTATATATGACCCACACTCTGGAACTAAATTATCGAAGTGCCAATTATTCCTACGCAAATAGAACTGATAATAATCAATTGGGAAAAACTCGGTTAAAAAAAATCAATTGGGAGAAGTGTAATATATAACAAATTACCTTTAAATGTTGATCTTGAGTAAAACCAAAGTGGTCCCTTGCAAGATTCAGTACGGTATGATCTAACTCAACCACCTATAGATGAGAGAATTTATCAAATTAACTCCCTGAATTAGTTGAGGAATAATGAATATTCCTTCACTTTTGGGATGTCTTCGAAGGCTCAGCTTATATTTACCTCAATATGCAAACATGCCATACATCTGTGAAGAAACATTGGCAGAAGACCCGCTCCAAGACCTATTACAACTGCATTAGCCTGAACAACAATTAAAATTTAGCAATCAAAAGAGCAAGAACAATATTCCACACATGGATAAATTCATTGGGGATGCAGAACAAAACAAAATTATCAGTGAAACCTACTGTATTCCCAGCTGATGCCACACTTTCCAAATAAGAAGAAATCAACATAAAGCCAGAAATTATTCCCGTATGATAGGAGCTAGCCAAATAATCATGATAAACCTTCAGCCGGTTGCTTGGTTCTACAATAATGAGAACAAAATAATAAAATATATAAACAAGAATCAAGAATATAAATAGGAAAATGGGCAGTACTCTATCTGGACAGTGAAATAGCCCTAAAACAATATGGATAAATTGAACCATAATAATAGCAGCAAGTCAAGAAATCAGGAAGACAACAGTTTGTCCAGAATTATAAAGGCCTATGGAATGTCAATTTCTTTCATTGAGATTCTGACAGCATTAGCCAAGTAGTAGTAAACTACCAACTTTCCGACATCCAATTTACAGAAAAAATGGTGCTACAAAATTTTTTATTGCAAGATTTTCGTGTTGAAATCATATATTGTTTTATCCAACCAAATATTATAACTCAATCAATTAACAGAATTTTTTTAAAAAAACCAGCAGGTAGATATGCCATGAGGATTAAACAAAAAGAGTCAAAATACAAATTGATGCAAAAAAAATTCAAGCAACAGCAACTGGCATTGGAAATGTAAAATCCTCAGAAGGAAGAAAAAAAAAATCAAATACATACATACCATCATTCCGTTTATGATTTCCCTTTTTCTTGGATTTGGAAGATGAAGTAGTTTTCTTTCTGTCTATTTCAGTAATTTTAGGCGATGATTCATCCTTTCTAAGAAGAGCTTCAGACTGCACCAAGCCCTCGGTTCGTTGGAAGACAAGGCGACGGAATACCAAATCTTCAGATGGAAAAAACCGACTAATATCCCCATCAACATTTTCATAAACCACATCTTCAACAATTATTGGGCCAGTTAATGGAGAAGTAACCTACCAAATGCAAACAACAACACAAATGAGAAGAAACTGGGCAAATTTTGGCAAAGCAAACATCAGGAGCTGCCACCCCATTATTGATATTCAAAATAATGCCAAAAATGAGACAATCTATCAAGCCAAGTGATGCAGAAGCGTGAAGCTGATCTTTTTTAAGAATTCTATTGTTTAGGAAGTCCTTAGTTGTTTAGGAAGTTTTTATTATTTTATGTTTTTTCTTATTTATTTAGGAATGTTTATTGGTTTCCTTCTTTAATTAGGATTCCTATTTAGTCTAATATTTTAATTAGGTAGTATAGGATTTCGGTCATTATAAATAGGGCAGCTTACAGCTGTTGTAATCAGTTTTTTCTATCGTTATTTTTATATGAGTTATTCAGATATTCTGAATTTCTGTGGTTATTGTGATATAACCAGATATGTTCCTTTCAATCTTTCTATTCTAGCTTATTTGCTGAGATTTCCGTAACCCTACACCCTTCCTTGCGGCACCAAGTTTGATGCAAATGAGGGGTGTAAATTGCAATTCTCATATACACATTAAGTCTAATTGTTTCCCACCTTTTCCAATAGGAAAGCTAAAAGCAACAAACAGATTATAATCTTCACTATTGATGACCACATTATCATCACTAAAGAAATCAAATAGAATCACAAGAAAGAGTAGAACCTTGTGCACAATATTCCGCTGTTTAATTCCATCACTCGCCATCATGAAACTGTAGAAACAAAATTCCAATAAACCAAAAAACGAAGTTGTGAATCAAAGAGAAACTTAGGTCCCAGAATGCCTCTCAAACGTGGATATAACTAGTACTCTTATAGTTCAGTCAATAACAATGCATTTCATTTTATAAAAGAGAAATTTGGGCAAATCTTGGCTAAGAACCCAGAAATGGCAAAACTATCAAAGACAAAGAGGGAACCATGCTAATAACATACGGTATTTGTGCTTCAATGTCATCTTTTCCAGGTGCCAACTGTTTAACCAATGGAGATAAGTCTTTCTGAAAGAGAACCAAGCATTAGTTATCAATAGTAAAGAGTCAAACAGATATTGTCAGTTGCCACATCAGAGAGAGACGACATTTTAAATAGACGACTGGACAAGTATTACCTGAATGTCATCCATACTAGTGTTAAGGTGACTGCTGTCAAGTATAACCTTCATTCAGCACATAAATTGATTAGATGATGCAATTCAATAAAATTTTAGGAAAAGAGATCTACAAGATAGATTAAATTTTATTACTTAAATGAAAAGTACCATAATAAGACGTGCTGCCTTCGAGCTGTCAACCACCAACCATTGACCTTCTTCTGAAGAGAACAGCCATTCATGAGCTCGAGTCTGAAACAACATAATATTTAATCCTAATGCAATCCTAAATGTTATAAATTATTTATATCTACACATACATGTTAGGAGCAAAAAAAAAAAAGGAAACAACGCACTAAGGAGATAGATGAACCATAATATCGTTATGCATTTTTCCCATTGCATTTAACCTTTATCAGATATTTGCCTAACTAACTGAAAAATGATTTCTTCTTATCTTTCAATTTTTTACATTTTGATTCGTTTTTGCATCATTTCTTTTCAATAATATGATATAATTGATTGAATAACTTCTTAACCAAAAAGTTGCACACAATTGTCGGGAATTGTTTCAATCCTCTTTATACATATGGGCAACCACAAAGCAAGAACTGATGGCAAAGGCAATATCCAATAGGAAACTGGCAATTTAAGGAAGAATATGGCTCCAAAAGCGTTATAACATCAAAAATTTAGGCGCATTAAACCTCTTTATATTTTGGTCAAGGGAACTGTTCACACTTTTCAACACGAGGAAGTCGGTGGAAAATCAGACCCAAATATGAAATCACGATGATTAGGATAAAGATTTGCAAAGATTAACAATATCGATGTGAAATAATAGTTCAAAATAAGTTGCACATGGTCAGCATTTTAACAAAAACATCACCTGCCATCACAAACTATTATAACAGAGTCCATATGGATGATCAGATTCAAATTTAACAAAATAATCAATAACCGAGTGCTTTCTGATTTTCATTTTAATTTTACAATCACATTGGCCATTTTTTTCTTACAAAAGCAATGGAACAGAAAACCATTGATAAGTAAGTCAATACAGTGTCATCCCCCAAAATGAATCTAAAACAAAATGGGAGGAAGAAAATCTAGCCATACCTTAGGCACAATGAAAACACCACAATGATATGAGAATGAGAAAGAGGGATCCCTGGCATCAAGAAGTACAGCCCTGTAAGTGAAACGAGAAACTCCTTGCCCACCTAAAGTAAGTTGAAACCGAAGACCAGGGCTAAGCTTTGTTAAGTCCCCTTTAGCTCCAAGTTGCAGATCTTCAAGAGAGCATAATATGTCAGAACCACTGGAATATTCTCTCCGAATCCGATTCTCATTCTCGAGAGCTTCATGCAGACCAGCAGCCTAAAAATGTATATACCAAGCAAGTTTTGTAAGGCTTTCAATGGATAGTTACAAGGTTTATATAAAAGTAAAAACACTAGTTTCACTTTGCTATTGAATTGTAAGTGATCCCTTAGTTGAAGGAAGGGAATCTCATATTGGTAATGTTTTGTGGTATAGGAGTACCATTGGTACTACCACTACTTTTTGTAAAAAAAATTTTTTCTTTAAATTGAGTGATGTATTGTTTGTACTGAGCTCTAAAATCAATTTCAGTAAATCACAGTTTATAGATTTTGATTCTGTATTATAAACTAAATATAGAACCATTGAATTTGCAGAAGTGTGAAATTTATAATACATAGTCAAAATATGCAAACTGTGACCCACTAAAATTAATCTCGAGGCTCAGTACAGACAATCCATCACTGAATTTGGAAAAAAATAAAAATAAAATACAAAAAGTAGTGGTAGTACCAATGGTACTCCTTTACCACCAATCACTGCCCATCACATATTCCCAAAGTTTTGGAGTGCAACATAAAACCATTAACAATCATACGCAATTATTTTAACATTCAGCCCTAATTGCCAATGGTAATAATAATTATAAACACTCATCTACAAATTTAATTTTATATTAAATGATATTAGTAAAATCATTTTCACCTTCCACCAAATGCTATGCCATTATGCACCTAAATTAATTGCTAAGCCTCTTATCTAAAGATTGAGAAAGAAAGCACTAATACTACCTGACCTCCACTGGAATCAAGAAAAGAATTAGCAACTGATGATGTTATCTGGTGCAAATCAGTAGAATGCTCTTTCTCAGCAACCACCATAAAAGTGCGAAGACTAGGCTTGGCAGATGGTTTATGAGCGATAGCACGCACGTTCATTCTCCAGCCAAACCGAAACTTAGAGAAAAGCAAGCCTGAAAAAGAGTATGAGAAAATGTTCCACATTTAAGATCTTGGTGTAAGCAAATCACTCGAAGAGACTATCACATAAAAAACATGAAGTGCATATACAGTCTAGAAACTCAAACAAAAATACCTAGAACATGAGATTCTGCCAGTGTAAGACAAATAAACTTCCCTCCATATTTCAGAATTCTTTGCACCTACAACAATGAACAGGTAAATAAATTTCTTCAAAACCAATAAATCTATACTATAAGCAGTATAAAACCCAAAACAAAATCACAACCAACCTCTGTCAAATACTGGCTACCTAACTTAGGCCCAAGCTCTGGCTCCATCAAAGCATCCAATCCACCTTTGTCAACAACAGCATCGAAAGTCTGATCAGCAAACTGTTAAACACAGTACCAGTCAGTATAATAGAACAAAAGTTCAAAACAGATTATAAGAAGTATGTGAAAATGTTTCCAGTACACAGAAATAGTAAACATTTCACAAACGGACCTGCAAAGCAGTCATGTCCATTACGCGCCACCGCATACCTGGCCGTTCTCTTACGTTCCTCCTAAGCATATCGGAAATAACAACTTTTGAGAAATCAATGCTAGTAATATCTTTGACCCCTGCATCATATAAATGCTCCGATAACCGGGAGTTGCCGCAACCAGGCACGAGAATTTGCAGCGAGGAAGTAGGCGGAGGAATAGAATCATCGTCTGTAGAATGCGGAACTTCGTCAAGGAGGAGAGATAGGAGAGGTTGTCGGAGCTCAGTCCACTCAGCGTACCATTCGAAAGAATCATCGCTGCCTCGAATAGTGAAAAACTTATCCCAATTTTCCTTACTAGTGAAGTCTCCTAGGGTTTTTAGAAGCTCATCTGAGGATGATGACTGGGGTGGTTTCTTTCCCCTCTTCCCCATTTTCGATTTAGCGAACTCTGGGTTTCTAACGTCTTTGTTAGGGTTTATGACCCCTTACACGGCAAATGATATTCGCTATGTCGTCTAACGTATTAACGACAAGGATACTATGTAAGTTCTGTCGTCGAACAACTTTGTCTGAGGGGATAATTATATATTTAGTATATTTTAGAAAAATATTTATAAATTTGGTGTAAAAAAAAAATATTTCTAAATTTGATATGATTTATTGTTTCTGTGCGCCAATCGAAATGAAGCACAGTATCTGTGCGCTAGTTTTGTAAAAAGAAAATAAAAAATTTAAATTTGGTGGTGTGATTTACCGTTTCTGTGCGCCAGTTGAACCGACACACTGCTTCTGTGCGTCATTCCAACTAGCGCACAAAGATAAAAATATGCCGACAAAATGCTTAAATGGTCTGTGCGTCAATTTAAGTAGTGCATATACCATGTTTTAGCCTTTGAATTTTTTTGATGAGATTGGCGCACTAAACAGACGTGTTTCTTTTTTTTTTTATTATTCCTTTTAATTTTTTTTAAAAAAATAAAATTATAAAATCGTTGAGACTGTTAAACTTAACAGTTCTACTTATTTTATATGATATTTTCAAAACACAATCAAATTTGTGAACTGCGACTCTCTAAAATTAATCTCGAAACTAAATACAAATAATCTATAATTTTATTTATTTAAAAAAACAAAAATAAATAAATAAATATGCAAAATGAAATGCAAATTCAACATGCAAAATGAAATGCATATTCAACAACCACGTGGACACAAAAGAATGAAGGGACAAGTAGAAAAGAATGTAGACTAATGTTATGCGCCATTTCAAATGGAGCACAGAATTGTTCTGTCTGTGAACCAATTGAAATAGCGCATTGTTTCAATGTTCAATTTGAAATGGCACACAGATAAAAATCTCCACATCGGTCCAAAATTCACACTAAATTTGGAAAAATTTTCCAAAACACACCAAATTTAGAATTTGTATTTTTCACACCAAATGTATAAATATTTTCCAAAAATACACCAAACTTGTAATTGTCCCTTATCTTAGCTTTCATTTTGGAGAATATAGGTTAGCCTCCGAGTTTTGGACTAACCTGCTCTTACATCCGAGAACCCTTAACTTTTTCTTAGACTATTGTTTGGATGAGGTGAAAGATGGGTAATTAATGGAATAGTAAGAAAGTATAAATGAGGTAAAAGTAAGTATATTTCATTTGTTGATGTTTGAAAAGAAGTTAATTAATGAAAATGTAAAGAGATGTAACATATATTATCGTGTTTAAATAGAAGTGAGGAAAATGTTAAATAATTAATTATAATACCAAATAACCCTTCAAAATGTTATATAAAATAAATTGATAATTCGGTTTTTAATAAAATATATAGGGCATAATTGACAAAGTAAAATTTAAATTAAGTAAAAGAGTAGCTTATCTCTGTTTATACCCCAATTTAAGGGTACGTGAGAGTGGGGTAACGGTAAGGACTGTTACATTAAAAAAAATTGATGATGTTTATAAAGAAGTTAATTAATGAAAAGGTAATCAAAGGTAATTACCTCTGCTTACATTCCGATTTGAGGGGTAAGGCTTACCATCCTTACATTTATGTATCATCGTATAATCTCATTCTAAACAGAGGTAAGGGTAAACTTACCTCTTTTTACCCTTACAAGAGGTCACCCGTCTTAGTACTGCTCGCACCCAAGCACGTTTAATTTATGAGTTCTGATGGAATTCGATGCATTAGTGTTGGTATAATAGCACAACTCTCTTTACCCTTACTTACCCTCAAACCAAATAAGGAATATGTATACTAATGTAACCTCATCCAAACATGGGTAGGGAAAAACTTACTTCTTTTTACCCTTGCTTATCTTCAAATCAAACAAGCTGTTAGATTACGCAGAAAATATGAAAATGACTCTTTAACTGGTTTTGGTTAATTTTCAGGGATCATTTTGTTTTTGCCTTGAAAAGACAAAAATGCTCCTTTGGTTTTTGTTACTTTTCAAGGATCACTTTGTAGTTTTTTCTCCACGACACATATTCTTTGTAAGTTCAGAGACCAAAATGTAATTATTTTTCTTCTTTATTCAGTTTTCAATCATAGAATGACTAAACTAAAATTTTCAAAAAATAAAAAATAAAAAAACTCAACTTCCATTTTCGATAATAAATGTAACAATAAAATATACTAAATTGAACGATTAGTGATGAGAAATCGGAATATGACTTTGTTTTTTACGCACGCGGTTTGGGTGTAAAATGCAAAAAATCTAATCACCCAATTTTACCTTGTTCACCGAAAACAGCAACGAAACCGGCCAATATTTATATTAAAATGTCAAATTTTATGAGAGAATCCTAATTATGTGGTCAAAATCATCGTCTGATCACCGAAAGTATAAAAAAACTCGCTCAAAAACTTTGAAGGCCTCATTTTTTTTTCTCGCAATTTTTGACAATAATGGTCACGGCTAGAGTTAAGGAAGGTGGTATGTGTAACACCCTTTAACCCGACCATTTACAACCGAATCAAGACGTGCCACATTACATATTACATGTCATATTCTATCTAAATTACAAATAAGGGTACTTTTTTTTTTCCCTTCTATACAAGTTCTACTATACTAGCTTTGCTTGTGCTAATTCACTTTCACAGTATATGCCAACTAAGTTCTTCGGGCCCACAAACTATTTGACAGTCTTGTTTCTTTCAATCTTTCAGAGATCTACAAGTTCAAAATCAACCAAATTTGCTGAGCGATAACGCTCAGTGGATACTTTAACTAATATAACGTGTAAATAATTTAAATGATCACGCATAATTTAAAGCAATATTTAAATACTGTAAATCATATAATAAAATAAATTTCTCAATTCAAATTCTTACTTGTTTAGCTCTACCAGATATTTAGATAAATATATCGAACAAACTCACCAATTGGCTGTGTTAATAACTGGCTATCAAAACTTATTGGATTAACTCACTAAATGACAGATACCAAATGGCTATCTCAAATCAGTCGTCCCCGCAATTCAATCACAACGGCCGTCGCCGTAACAACCAATGGCCATAAATCAATAACTCAGGATATGATCGATAATTCTCTATGTTAATTCAGTTCAACTAAATCCTAGTAGAGCAATAAATATTTACTGTATCATTTTCATACTTATCAAATTCTCTTCAATTTCCATTTCACAAATCAACATTTATTTAATAAAAATATCATTATCTGAAATCATTATCTTTTTCAAAAATATAATCATAATAAAATTTTCAACATATTTAGTTTTATCAAAATATATTTATTCAAATATACTATATTTTTCTTAAAATAATAAATTTATCTTTAATAAATACGGTATTTTTATCAACACCATAATAATATTTCATAACATATATTTCAAATATTTTCCAATAAAGTTAACAAATACTATTATTCTTAAATTAAATACTATTACTTATTTCTTAATATTAATTACAAAATCTTTATATAAATTTTACTAAAATAGAATTTTTCTCAAACATAATTCTTGTTTAATTTTCTCTGTCAAAATATTTTAGAAGTTTACTATATAGTAATTTTTTCAAAAATAATATGTTAAATTATAATTTTCCAAAATATCTAATAAATATTATTTTCTCAAAATAGTCAAATTAATGATATAATAATTTTTTCCAAAATATCTTAATTCTCTTTATATATATATATATTTTACTTTATACAAAATAATATATTTTCTCTTATAGAATAATAATTTATTAAAAATATTACTTTAATCAAAATTACTAAGTAACTTGATTTTCTAATTATAAAATTTATAAACACTTAATATATTTTATTTACTTTTAATAAAGTATATCTTTTAAATAATAAAAATAATAATAACAATAATAATAAATACCATAATAATAATAATATTAGTAATAATAACAATAATAATTGTAGTAGTAATAATAATAATAAAAATAGTAATGATCATAATAATGATCAGTTATATCAATAATTAAAATTCTTTAATTAAACAAATATTATTTTATCCAAATATAACAATATTTAAAATTCTTAATTCTTTCTCTTTTAAACAAATATCACAATTTCAAATAATTCATATCCAATAAAAATAAACAAATATTCAACCCAAATATTTCCAATAAATTATTTAATGCAAATAATTTAAAACATGCATAAAATTTAACTTTACATTAATTAAAGTATCAAACATGTCTCCTTTGTTACGGTCTCTATCTCCTAATTCCTCGGACTGTCCTTTTGTCCTATCATTGTCAATATCCAATAATCATGAGGTATTGTCCATGTTTATCCATAAAATAGTCCATATAATTATTTTTAATTTGATCTATTAAATTTATATTTAATTTTAATTGTACAAATATTCCATAAATTTTAATTACCAAATTTTTGTCATGTATTTTATTTAGACTTATTTTATAGTTGTTTTAGGTCCAATTTTATTGTCAAATTAATTTAATTAAGTCATATGAATATTTAATTTCAAGATTAAATTAAATCACTTACCAAATAATTAATAGAATATTCATCTTATAATATTTATTTCAAAAATCAATTTCTAGTATTTATTTTAGCTATATTAAATTTAATTATAGCCTTTAATTAATTTATTAACACCCCAAAAATATTTAATTTCAAAATTAAACTTAATTTATTATTATATCAGCTGTTTGGACGAGTTTGTAGTAAAAAAATAAGTTTGAGGGTCGAAACCTGATGAAAATTCGGGCGGAGGGTTGAAATTGAACGTGGCAAGAAACTTCAAGCGCGAAACGGAAATTTTCCTATCAGGTGCATCGCCCTGTAGCTCACCCAAAATGCAGCAGTTTCTCACCAAAACGACGGCGATCCGGTTGGTTGGCTGGCTGGCAAGGTTCAGAAATCTCAAAATTTTTTATATTTTCTCTCAATTTTTTATGTCTACCCGAAATTTTAGACACTCTAATGACTCCTCAAAGGTTAAGGGTCATTTTATATACCATATTACATCATTAATTTTTTGTAATTTAGCTTTTAATTATTTCAATTACTATTTACTTTTTGACAAATTCACTAAATATCAAAATAAATTTTATTTTCTTGTCTCCCACTTGCTTCCTATTGTTTTCATCAATAATTCTACTTCAATTATGGTGTGTGACAGATTTAAATTTTACTTGTATTAAAATTTAATTACAATTTACTTTTAATCTATTTTTATCCATATTTTTCATTTAATTGTAAACCCTTCAAATCATATCTTTAACATTTGATAAAAATTATCACAAATATTTATTTAAGTTTGTCTCTAAAGAAATCTGAATTTTAATTGTAATTTTGACACTTAAATTACTTGATTTTATTTAATTTTTACTTAATTTTCAAATTAAATTAAATTGGTTTATCTTTGTTCACAAGAGTTTAAAATTGCCTAAGGGTTTATTTAGGGTCTACCTCAATTTTATTACATTTATACTTGATTTAATATTTTACTATTTAATCTCGGTAAATTTTAAATTTACTATTTTACCATATTTTACATGGTGTGGTAAAAATTAACCGATTTCAAAATATAGCAAATTTATACTCAAAATACTCGTTACAAAGTCTAGATTACAAATTTAATCATTTTAAGACTTAATTCCAAACTTATAATTTTTCGAGGGTCAAAATGACTAAAATGCATTCAGAGTTGAAAAATAACATATTATACTTAAATTACTCTTTACTCTATCTAATTATTTTCCAGACATTTAATTAAATAAATCTCCTTAAAATAATTCATTATTATAATTTAATATAATTTATTTTTCATTTAATCTAATTTTATTGATAATTTACAATTTAATCATTTTTCTTATTTACGTTAATAAAGAATTATTATTTTTGGGCTGTTACAGTATATGCTCGCTAGAGTGAGGTGCATTTGTAGTGGGTATCTTTGTTGCTAATCAATGGTAAGCGGTAGTGGTGGCAGCTTTGTCCATGTAGCAATGTGACTTTGTTCCCTTTTTACCCTTTACATAGTACTACCTCCATTTTTTTCATTTCTTTACATTTTAAAAGATATGATTAGATTCAATTTTGGTGTTGATAGTTTGATGGGTTGGGTTAGATAGATTAAAGTATGTTTAGGTTAGTTATAAAATATGATTACTGTAGTATAAAATATAATTACTTTAGTTTAGTTATATATAAATAATATTTTAATCTATTTAACACAACCCATCAAACTATTAACACCAAATTTGAATAAATGTAAAGAAATGAAAAATATAAAATATTTTATGTGCAGTATTTTATATGAACGGTAAATAACAAAACATTTAAGAAAGGTTAGTCAGGATTCAAGTTAATTATCAATAATTTCAAAATTATTATTGTTACTTTTTTTTTCCTAGGCCCAAATATCCAACATTTCATCAAATATCAAACCAGAACATCTGATGAGAAAGACAAACGTGCACAAGGGAATAAACCTAAAAGATACCTTTTGAATTATTAAAGTAGAATCCAAAATTCATAATCTCATATAAAGAAATGACTGATGGTAGCTACAAATGACACATAAAATTGATATAAAAAAAATAAAAAATATATATATATATATAATTGCATGCAAACTAATACTATAAAATTATTATAGCATAGCATGGATAGGTACTTGTATGGAAAAGATTTATCTATTTTAGGCAAGTATATTTGATTGATGACAAGAAGAGATAAAGTTTGACTGACTGTGGTTTTCTGGAGGTGGGATGATTCTTTTGCTCCACATACTTTTGCATCAAACTATAAATTATTGAGTATGATATTCTTGTTCTCTCATTCTACATTTGCATATTCTATTTTCAAGTTTATTGCTAATTCAATCCCATGTATTTGTCCGAACACGATGAAAGGGCTTATTCATATAATTATCATATTGTTTATTAACTATTTTTTCAAGGATTAACGGTTTTTTTTATTTTAAAAAATATCTTATATAAAAGATTGCATAAATTTCACAAACATTGCTTGAATTTTAAGAGTAATAACAATTTATTACAGAAATTTTAATTAGTTTCTATACTTTTTACATTCCATATAATTCAGTGTTTATATTTTTAATATTATATTTTTAATCCCTGTCTTGTTTCTATTTTATTTTTTAATTTTTTCAAAGATTAAAAAATATAATATTTAAAAAAAATTCTAAACTATTAAATATTTTGAAATAGAGATATTAAAAAATTTAATATTTTTACATCTAAATTACTATTATTCGCGGGAATGGGTGGTTTCTAATGAATAACAAGAATTTAATAGTCATTCTATATTTGTTATCCGAATAATTTAGACAGACATATTTGTCTCTTATACGTTATAAACTTATAGAAGGATAAAAATGGAATAGTCAAAAAAGGAACTCAAAAATATAATTTTAAAACTATACAGACTAAACTATATAATTTGTGAAATACAGGGACTCAATTCTAATTATCCCTTAACAGAAAGCACAAAAACGAAAAATAAATAAAGAAATAAAAAAAAAAGGGGTAAGCTCGCATTGGGAAGCGGACAATCCTTGACGACCAAAAAAACCACCACATCTACTTTACACGTGTCACATCCTCACTTCACCATGCCCTTACACGTGCATTACGTCTTACTGTACCCCACCACCTCTGCCCTCCTCCTTCTCCTATTCATTATGTTCAAACTTCATGAGACTCCTGCCATAATCGAACTTCTTTTTCCATTTTTTAGCCCTCTCAAATCCCAATGAACCTCTAACTTTAGTATAAACCAAATCATACCAGTTTTTTATTGATTTTCTCTTTTCTCAATAAACACCAGAAGTTCATTTGTAATCCCGTGACATGGGTTAGTTGAAAAAACAGAGCATTACTCAACCAATTCTAAGCAACACTTGAATTTTGGCATTACGTTTTTGAGACTCCTACAATGGCCGGAAACGAATGGATAAATGGGTATTTGGAAGCGATATTGGATAGTGGAGCGGGTGCGGGTGCTATTGATGAACAAAAACCGACTCCTCCTGTCAACCCAAGAGAACAAGGGCATTTTAATCCCACTAAGTATTTTGTTGAGGAGGTTGTTACCGGAGTCGATGAGACTGATCTGCATAGGACTTGGATTAAGGTGGTTGCCACCCGCAACACCCGCGAACGCAGCTCTAGGCTTGAAAACATGTGCTGGCGTATTTGGCACCTCACTCGCAAGAAGAAGCAGGTCACTAATTTATAGTATTATTTTTTTGTATAATCCTTGTAATCATATGTTCACGAGTGACACAAATTATGTGTATAATTACGATGGATTGTTCAGTTTAATGATGTGACAAGTTGGGTTCTGACTTCTGTTTATTTAAAGCAGTCTTCATAATTTTAGTGCTCTTTAATGGTTTCATACCGCCTGAATCAGCCCAAATATTTGCACCCCACCATGTATTTGATTCAATGCCTTGTGTTTTACTTTCTTTCTCCTGTTATGTAATGTTGCAATGCCATTGATTTCCAGTCAGATTTTTTTTTCTGGGTTACTAATGTAATTGTCAACATTAAACATGTTATTTCTTTGATTTTATAGTTGGAGTGGGAGGGACAACAAAGGTTGGCAACTCGAAGATGGGAACGAGAACAAGGACGCAAGGATGTAACAGAAGACATGGCCGAGGACCTCTCAGAAGGAGAGAAAGGAGATAATGTGGCAGAGCTGCCAAATGAAGCTCCTGTAAAAAAATTCCAGAGAAACTTTTCCAACTTGGAGATTTGGTCTGATGATAAAAAGGAAAAGAAACTCTACATTGTCCTTATCAGGTTTAATTCTTATTTTCTCTGTGTATTGATCATAGTGGAGACTTGTCTATATTTGTATCCAGTTGAATTGAAAAACTATGTAAAGAATATTGTGTCGATGATCTACCTTTTTTTTTGGAATTGCCAAATGTGGCTTCATTGATTGTTTAGGTAATATGCTAAAGTATTTTTCTGTGAAATAATTTTTAAATTCACAATTAAACTTGCCATTGTTATTTAGTTAAGTTGAAATTTGAAAGTCTAACTCCAATCTCCTTTAAGTGCATGTTATATTTCTGGTCTGTAACTTTCAAATTGGTATTAAGTCGAGAAATGAGAAAACAGATTAATTATTCTTTTGAGTTGATTTTTTATTTTACCAGTTTACACGGTCTAGTTCGTGGAGAGAATATGGAACTTGGTCGAGATTCTGACACTGGTGGACAGGTAAATGCTGTACTCTAATATCATTCTTTTGTTATTTATGTGTCTGCTAATTCATTCCAAGTCGTAGACTCATATTAATCATTTATCAGGTCAAATATGTGGTAGAACTTGCTCGAGCACTAGCTAGAATGCCTGGGGTATATAGGGTGGATCTTTTTACTCGCCAAATTTCCTCCCCTGAAGTAGATTGGAGCTATGGTGAGCCAACAGAGATGCTAACTGCAGGACCTGAAGACGATGGTGAAGCTGGAGAGAGTAGCGGGGCTTATATTGTTAGGATTCCCTTTGGACCACGTGATAAGTACCTCCGAAAGGAATTACTATGGCCTTATATTCAGGAATTTGTAGATGGAGCTCTTGCTCACATCCTCAACATGTCAAAAGTTCTGGGTGAACAGATTGGAGAGGGTGGCCCTGTATGGCCATATGTTATACATGGTCATTATGCTGATGCAGGTGATAGTGCTGCTCTTTTATCAGGTGCTTTAAATGTGCCAATGGTATTAACAGGACATTCATTGGGAAGAAACAAGCTCGAACAACTTCTGAAGCAAGGACGACAATCAAAGGAGGACATCAATTTTACATATAAAATAATGAGGAGGATAGAAGGAGAAGAGCTTTCACTTGATGCTGCAGAGCTTGTGATCACAAGTACCAAACAGGAAATTGAAGAGCAATGGGGACTTTATGACGGGTTTGATGTCAAGCTTGAGAAAGTTTTACGCGCTCGTGCTAGACGTGGGGTCAGTTGTCATGGCCGTTACATGCCAAGGATGGTGGTAAGATGGTAGCATTATCTTTTCATTTTCTGGCTTTGACATTTTAGGATTCACTGCCTAGTGACTTTATGTTTTTATTTGACTCCAATTACGGGAAGTATGCTGAAATTATATGAAAGATGTCAGGTAATAACTGTTTTGACTCCTCACAGCATGTGTCAAAATTGTGGAACACAGACCTAGAAATCACGAATTAGTATTATATTTGTGATATCTCCTTTCTTACTGCTTAATGTTACTGATATAATTTGGTGCCACATCGCCAATTTATTTGTTCTCTTTTAATTATTTGATTGTTAAAACAGTAAATTGTGATTCATAATTTAGCATTATTCAAACATAATGAATGATGAGACCTTCTAATAGTAAGGAAGCATAATTTCTTTACAGGTTATTCCTCCTGGTATGGACTTTAGCAATGTTGTGGTTCAAGAAGATGCCCCAGAAGTGGATGGGGATCTTGCATCACTTATTGGTGGTAGTGCCGATGGATCTTCCCCGAAAGCAATCCCAGCTATATGGTCTGAAGTGAGTGTCTACTTATGTCTTGGTTGTTGTTCCAGATGATCAAGGTTTTAAGTATTTTTGCTTCATGATTGAATTTGAATCATATGGCAGATCATGCGGTTCCTTACAAATCCCCACAAACCAATGATTTTGGCATTGTCCAGGCCTGACCCAAAGAAAAACATTACCACTCTGTTGAAAGCCTTTGGAGAGTGTCGTCCCTTGAGGGAGCTTGCCAATCTTGTAAGTATTCTCTATTTGTACAACTATTAAGTTGGTCCAATCATTGATGTAGTTCAGTGGAGAAACTAATATCCTATGATGCAGACTTTGATAATGGGAAACAGGGATGACATAGACGAAATGACTGGTGGAAATGCAAGTGTTCTTACAACTGTCTTGAAATTGATCGACAAGTATGATCTTTATGGGTCTGTGGCCTACCCAAAGCATCACAAGCAATATGAAGTTCCAGATATATATCGGCTTGCTGCAAAAATGAAGGTTCATTAGCAGTATCCTTGGATTTTCAGTGTGATTATAGGTTTATGATAATTAACTAATTGGCTGAATAATTATCAGGGTGTGTTCATAAATCCAGCATTGGTTGAGCCTTTTGGTCTTACCTTGATTGAGGTTGGTTTTTTTGTTTTTTGTTTTCAATCAATTAAAGTTTCCAATAGTCATTATTACTATCATCTTTTGCTCCTGGAATTGATATTTTGATTTAAGCTGGTTTCAAAAAAATGCAGGCTGCAGCTCATGGTCTTCCCATTGTCGCAACTAAAAATGGTGGGCCAGTGGACATCCATCAGGTAAGGATAACCCAGTCTATTTAAATATTATATTCTATTTCAGCCTCTCTTCTGATGAATTTAAATTAAATCTGTGCTATGACTTCTGTCAAAGCAAATAAGAGCAAGAGGAAAATTAAAACAGATTCTAAACCCACAGCAATCGATTCCTTTGAAATGTTAGATATACTTAATTCCCTTATCCTATATGTCTTTTTCTTTTTTAGTTATCCTTTGGAAGCAAAGGAGTATTATTTTGATTATCGCAAAGTTAACCTTTTATTATTTCCTCTCTCTTTTTCCTGGATTGTTAGGCTCTGAACAATGGATTGCTAGTGGATCCTCATAATCAGCAAGATATTGCTGATGCACTTCTTAAGTTGGTTTCAGAGAAGAACTTATGGCTTGAATGCAGAAAGAATGGTTGGAAGAATATACACCTTTTTTCATGGCCAGAACACTGCCGTACTTACTTGACTAGAGTGGCAGCATGCCGAATGAGGCATCCACAGTGGCAAACTGACACTCCAGGAGATGATATGGCTGCTGAAGAGTCATCTCTGAATGATTCCCTGAAGGATGTGCAGGATATGTCACTAAGGCTCTCCATTGACGGCGATAAATCTTCTTTGAATGAATCTTTGGACCACTCAGGTGCTGGTGACCCTGACCTGCCAGATCATGTAAAACAGGTTCTAAGCAAGATAAAGAAACCAGAAACTGACCCAAAAGATGCTGAAGGTGGGAAGGTTGAGATTGCACCTAGTAAATATCCTATGTTGAGGAGGAGACGTAGATTGATTGTGATAGCACTAGATTGCTATGACACTGATGGAGCTCCAGAAAAGAAGAAGATTCATATTCTGCAAGATGTAATTAAGGCTATTAGGTCAGACTCGTTGTTTGCAAGAGTATCTGGTCTTGTTTTGTCTACAGCTATGCCGTTTTCAGAAACAGTAGAATTCTTAACATCTGCAAAGATACAAGTAAAGGATTTTGATGCCTTGATTTGTTGCAGTGGAAGCGAAGTATATTATCCTGGAACTTATACTGAAAATGGAAAACTTTTACCAGATCCTGATTATGCATTCCATATAGACTATCGCTGGGCTTGCGAAGGTTTAAAAAGAACTATTTGGAAGCTAATGAACATGTCTGAAGGTGGGCAGAAATCAACAGCATCTTCTAGCCTGATCCAGGAAGATACAGAATCAAGCAATGGCAATTGCATTGCATACCATATAAAGGATTGTAGTAAGGTAAATGAGAATGTTTAATGTGTAGCAGTGAAAATTTCACTAAATATTTTCGTGACTTTTCATACTGGTGTGTTTTTATAGGTAATGAAAGTGCATGAATTAAGGCAGAGGCTTAGGATGCGAGGTCTCCGTTGCCATGCAATGTATTGCAGGAGCTCAACGAGACTGCAAGTCATTCCTCTTCTGGCATCTCGAGCACAGGCGCTCAGGTACCATCTCAATTGAAATTCGAAGTGCACTTTTTTTCTTCACTAATCATTCTGATATACCTTTGGATAGGGTTCATATTAATTCAATGTTGGACTAATCTTCAATTTCCTTCTCCATGTTAGATACTTTTTCGTGCGTTGGAGATTGAACGTCGCAAACATGTACGTAATTCTCGGGGAAACTGGGGACACGGACTACGAGCAAATGATATCTGGGGCACATAAGACTATTATAATGAAAAATGTGGTGACAAAAGGCTCTGAAGCATTGCTAAGAGGCATGGACATGAAAAGCGATTATGTTCCTAAAGATAGTCCCTTGGTGGCGTATTTGAGTGGAGATGCATCAGCCAATGAAATTGCAGATGCTTTAAAGCAGGTATCAAAAGCTTCTACTGGAATGTAAGATGGTTACATATATGTATGTATGTATTCCCTTCTTTTGTCGTTAGCATGTTATATAATATAATTTATTAAATGGGATCTTTTCCTTGAGCATTTTCTAATGTGGGTTTTTGACAACAATGAAATCTAAGATGATAAATCCCACAAAAGGAAAATGCTTTGCTGCTGCAACGAAAAATATTTGTTCTGTAAATGACTAAATGCAATAATTCTCTTTCAATTTCTCCTTTCTTTGTTATGTGTGATTTTCACTAGCATTTCTGCGGCTTTAATTTGTTGTATTCATAAAAATAAAATTTAATGGAAATAATGAAAACTGAAAGCGAAATCCATAAAAATAAAATTTAATGGAAATAATGAAAAGCTGAACAGAAAAACTTGCAAAAGTAAAGTTTGCGCCGAATCTAAAGGTCAGCACTTGCGTATCTCTGATCTTTGCGTGCACTGAAAGCACTTGAATTTGGCAGTTGAAGCCGTCAACGGTGGATTCTCAGCTGCAGACGCCGTCCGCACTTGATTCTTACGGTGTGATTTGATTGGTTTTCAATTATGGAGCACAAAACGTTAGATTATTCAGTTTTTTTTTTTTGCCAAACGTTAGATTATTCAGTTACTGGCCCAGACCAGACTTGTTACTTGTCAATGTCAACACCTACCTCTTTTTTTTTTTTAAAAAAATAATTTTATACTTCACAAATACAAATAGTATTAGTATTTTTTTAATTTTATTACAATAAAATATTAGTAAATTGAAAATATTAACTAAATATCATTATTTATTTTATATTTACCCGTAAAATATAAGTAAATGCATGTATTTTTTAATTACAATATAATATTAATTTTTTTAGCATATGTTACAAACGTTAACTCGTTTTATACTTTAACGTTACAATTAGTTTGATTAATTATATATTGATAGTAATAAAATTTATACAACAATAATAAATTATTGTATGAGTATCATTAATTAAGAAATTTAAAAATATTATTAATTTATACATTTATTTTCATTTTAAAAATTCTTTAGTTAATTTTATGAATATTTTATTTTATAATAATTTTTAACTATATGATTATTAACTGTCAAAAACTTCATAAGATTACTTAAAAATTTTGTGATTATTAATAATTAAAATAACATATTTTATAAGTTATCAACTAATACTAATTAATTAGATAAACAATTAAAATAATATATAGTATAAATTAATTAATTTAGTAGTTTTGTAAAAATGTGTATACTCATTTGTGTATAATATTATTAATTTTTATGATTATGTTCATATGTGGATGAATTATGAATGAAAAATTAGAATTTTAATATGGTATATGATTAAAATATTTTTCTCATTCTTTTTCTAAAATAAAATTAAGTGGTAAAAATACTTAACAACAAAAATGTAATTGGCCATATTTAATAATATAAAATTAATTATAATATATACTAATAAAAATGCTAATAATATTAAATTTAAAATTTCTAATTAGAATATAATACTAATATTAATATTATTTTCCTTAATTTTTTTTAAATATAATACTACATTAATAGATTGTTATTTATTTATTAATTAATTAAATTAAAATATAATATTAATACTATATATATGGTCTTATATACACTGGGTTGGAAATTCTCCAACTCGGAACCAAATAAAAAACATGGTCAAAATTATCCAAATATTGCACTAAATATAATAACAAAATTAACTTCAAATTATGAATTCAAAAATTTTCACGAATATTCGAATCACCCGAAATAAGTTCCTAGATTTTGAATCCGACTATTATTAATATTATACTTAAAAATACTCATAATTATGCCTATATTACTATTTAAACACTTCAAACATCACAAATTCACTTTCAAAATTTTTAATATAACTATTTTGCCCATAACCTAAATTAGAATTGTAAATAGCCGACTAACAGCTAGGGTAATAGTTAGGGTAATAATTTAGAGCTTCAGAAACTGTAACCTAAGAAGTAATATTCTGGATCTGTTTAAAAAAATATGTATATTCCGGAACATAATAACATTATAAGAAAATGCATGCTTCCTAACTAATTGGATTTTTCTTTTTCTTTTTTGAAGATACGTAATTAATAGGATATATATATTAGAAGTATATATGCTTTCTATGATAACAGTATAGGAAAGTTTATATATATATATATATTATAATTTGTTATTATGTTTCCTTTTAAAATATGGATTCTAATTTATTATAGGGAATAAATAATTTAAAAATTATTAAAATACATTATTAATACTAATAATATTAAAATTATTTATTATTTAATTAATACATTATTAGAAACAATTGGGATTTTTTTCGGAGATTGGATGCAATTACTAATTCATGATCTAGCATGTACATAATGAAAACTTCATTCTTGATTCTATGAGAATTTTTATGAAGGCCTTTCATTTGTTTCTCTTCGATGGAAGTTTTATTTTTCCATAATGTATCATAATTTTTGGCCCAATTCTTCTTCTGATGATCGATTCAACATCTGATAAAAAAGATATACCTTAGTTATATTTCATCTCTTCAACAAGTTCAGTAATTAGTATAACGGCCCTATTGTTCCGATAGAGAGAAGAAGAACCTATGATTAGCTTTTCAGGAAATTTTCAAACGAACAATTTCAATGAAATCTTTCAATTATGTTGTGTATTGTCAATAATTTCCACAAAGGGTGGTAAGATGATGTCTTGAATAGTTACATATCCATAACCTTTGACATAAATAGACGCCTCGCAAGTTCCATACAAATTGCTTCGCAATACAACATCTTTCAAATTCATTAAAATTTCACGTATTGATCCTTAAATACCTGTTATTGTGAAAAATTTGTGTGGTATTTTGATATCGAAATAGAAAGATAGGATCCAATTTGAACAATTTTCAAATCCAAAAATAAATTTTTTTGGAATTGACAAAATTCTTTTTAGAAAATAAAGTGCATCGCATCGGAATCAATTGTCAGTCTGATTCTTTAATAGAAAGAAATCACAAAAAATGGTATGTTATTTATTTATTGATCCATTAAATTGAACAACTCAATTTAGATTAAGATAGTTATCAACTTATCATTTGGTTTTTTAAGGAAATTTTCTTTTTGTTAATTTAATAATTATTGTTTAATTATAACTAAAATTATGTATAATTATATAATATTTCTTATTAGAATAAGATTTGAATTTAATTAAATAACTATTAAAATAGTATTTTAATGTTCCTTATATTAGAATAAGATTTGAATTTAATTAAATAACTATTAAAATAGTATTTTAATATTCCTTATATTAGAATAAGATTTGAATTTAATTAATTAATCATTAAAGTAGTATTCTTTATTAGAATAAGATTGAATTTAATTAATTAATTATTAAAGTAATATTTCTTATTGGAATATAATTTAAATTTAATTAATTAATTATTATAAAAAGACAATTTCAACCTCCATAATATTGATTTTACAGGGGTATTTTGAACGATCCTAATTTTACCTTCCTCATTTGTATTTTTATACATGTTATAGATATGTATAATAATGTAGGACACCTTTTCAAAAGATGATTTGCCAAAAGGTCCCAAGAAAGAGGTGATGTTCAGAGGTCTTGTTTGGAGAGAAGTTATTCTTGTTGGTAGTAGTCGCATAACTAAATAGAGGTCGCTTCTAAGCTACCTCTACCTTTATAGCTGATACCCTCCAAAGGGAGAGGTTACCCTCACCAAGTTTTGGGGAGAGATCGCCCATGATCAATGCTAGGGGGAGGTCGCACTTGTCCAAGCTAGGTGGAGGTCGCCTATGCGATCTCTCAACTGGGCTATGTTGCTGGACCCCGAGAATCAAATTGCCTTTTTGACTCCGAGATTTTAGGGGCCATTTGAGTCATATTTAACGCAATATTTTTGGAACCTCGCCGTCTTAGACTCTCTATATAAGGCTTTCATCTGGCACTAGTTTGACTTGATCACATTTCAGATTTTCAATTAATTTCTAGAAAAAAATACTATTTTATCCTTGCATTTTTCAAAATAGTATATTTTATCCTTCTATTTTCATTATGTTGCATTAAAAATTCTTTTTTGTTAATTTTTCATACTTTTTTAAAGTTTGAAGTTAAAGAACCAAAGAAAAATTTACCATCTTCTTTCTCAAGCTCCTACCATGACAAAATGACTAAATGTAAAATTTATCATTTCATAAACATTTTCTCAATTTCGACAGCCAAACCAACTAAATAATTTATCAAAATAAAGCTCTCACAAATAGGAATCACAGTAGTCTTACCTTCTATTTTATATTTGCCAAATTATGATTTTTCTAAATGTGAGCTTTATTTTAATACGGTGTTGCTACTAATCACGTTAATCCCTTTTTTATTTTTTATTATAATATATTTTTTTTGAAACGTTAAAATTACAATATAAAAATAATCCCCTTTTTTATTTTTTTATTATAATTTTTTTTGAAACGTTAAAATTAGAATATAAAAATATTAGTATTATATTATTATAATAAAAATAAAAAAAGTATAGAGAGGCATTTCTCATCCTAGGAACGTTGTTTGTTTATTTTTTAATTATCATAATTATTTTAAGTGGCCCACGATCACTTTTAATATATATTTGGAAATTTCTAATCATGTCCCGCGTTTTGATATAATCCTTAGTCGGTTTTGTTGCCATTTCTGGCTATTAAAGCAACATTTGTCTATCGATTATTCGCATTTTCTAGTTAAACAGTGTATCATATATAAAAAATAACATCATATACCGATTTCTTAGTACGAGTTCTTTAATTTGATATATTTGTTTGCTTTGTTCTCTGCAGAGACATAAATTAAAAATTTTGGTGACAATTTTTATTTTAACTTTTTTGCGATTAATGAAAAAAGAGAAGAAAATAAAAAGTTCATTTTAATCCTAAGATAAGTTTGAGGAGCGAAAAACCGGCTAGGTCATATTAGAGCATTTTCAATGGTAACGTGGATTGTAGCTGATGAATCGACTAAAATAGAAGGTGTGAACGATTATATGGTTAACTGTTTATTTTTAGAGTTTAACTTTTAAAAATGTCTTCGATGCAACATCTTCCATTTTTCATTTCTTTTCTTTTTGGAATAACCAATCACGTAATAATTTTAACATAAATAATGTTTAGCAGACCCTCCAGAAATGGAAGGCCTGCTAGATATTTTTTATTGACACATCTATTATATATAAAAAGCAAAATCAAAAATTTTAAAAAGGATAATAACATGAAAATTGTTACATAATTAGTTTGACTTTTAGTTTAATTAATAGAGCTCTTATTAGGAAAGTTAATAATAATTAATTATCAGATTTTAATCTAATAAATGCATTTATAAAAAAAAAGTAAGTTGATTTTTAAAATTAAAAATATATTCATAATAAGTCCATACCTCTCAGAAAATTCAAACAAAATAAAACCTTGATGATGCTAAAACCAGTCCCCCTCCTTAATTCTAAGCAGCCAAAAATCTACAAAATAGGGGGAAAAGAGTAAATTTCAAACAAAAAGTGGAATTGGAGAAAAAAATTGTAATGCCGTAGTGAAAAATAGTAAAATTAACCATTTGATCATGGAAATGGGTCTTTGTTCTTTTGTTCTATGATCAAGTGAAGAACGGAATACAAGAAACAAAACCCAACAAAAAAAAAAAAAACAAAAGAAAGAAAGAGGAAAATGGAGGGAGATCGATTTGGCTAGCTGGAGATCTAAGTAAGCCGGATCTGAGACGAGCAAAGCATGAAGGAAAATATCAACCCTTTTCGTTTCGAATTTAGGGAGCCTTGATGCTTGACAGCTGACAGAGAAGAGAGGAAGAACATATATTTAAAAACAAAAATTCTGAAAAGCACCCGTAGCACGTGCTACGGG
>CATIWJ010314380.1:0-16738 GCA_949640765.1 Croton laevigatus
ATAATATTTATTGTAAGAATATTTAGGATTCTAATATTATATTTATTCATAATTTTAGAAAATAATTTTTCCATAATTATATTTTTTATAAAATAGGTCATTCGAAACAAACATATTAATTTTTTTTTTACTCAAGGGTATCAATGGAGGCAAATATGAGCAATTTAAAAAAGGGATATTTATAAAAAATTCCCTATATTTTAGCCTAATCTACAAAAATCTCCCTTTTTTTTGACATAAATATCTCTACGTTTTAATTCTGTTGACAAAAATACATTTTTGTCTATTTTTTCTGTTAAAATAATGGTAGAAGGATCAAAATGTAATTTTTACGGACTATTTTTTAAAAAGATAAAAAACAAGGATTGTTTTTTGAATTTTCCCCTTTCTTCAACCTTGTTCTTTGTTTTCCAACTCTAGCAGCGCCTCACTGTACAGAAACTGCTGCCGGACAAAACAAAACGCAGGTGATTTCAGACCAGAACAACGCGGCTGCACTGCCTGGAGCTTCAGACCGGCTCCATTTCCAGATCCATCACTTGAAGTCCTCGTTCGTTAAAAACGTAAGAAACCCCTCCAAATCCGTAGATTAATTTAGAAAATGAAAAAGAACAGATCGGGACCTCACCGATCGATTGTTTGGAGTGGGTGGTCGTGATATTTAACAAGAAAGAAGAATGGGTTGGGGTTGGGGTTGGTCCGGTTGTAAATCGAAATGCAACAAAAATTGATGGTCGGTCAATTGATTCTTCTTCAACGAAAACGAAAACGACCAATTGATTGGTTCTTTTTCAACGAAAATGAAAGAATGCTGGTGGAGTTCCGATCCATCACTTGAAGTCCCGATCTGTTCTTTGGCAGGAGCTCGGTGGCGGCGGCAGTACAGGGAGACGCTACTAAGGTTGGAAAACGAAGAACAAGGTTGAAGAAGGGGGAAAATTCAAAAACAGTCCTTGTTTTTTATCTTTTTCAAAAATAGCCCGTAAAAATTACATTTTGATTATTCTACTGTTATTTTAACAAAAAAAATTAGACAAAAGGGTATTTTTTTAAACAGAATTAAAACGTAAGGATATTTATGTCGGAAAAAAAAAAGACAGAAAGATTTTTGTAGATTAGGCTAAAACATAAGGAGTTTTTTGTAAATATCCCTTTAAAAAAAGAAAAATTCAAGTATGAAAATTAATTACTAAAAAATTGGCAGGAAATGTAAATAATAACAAAAAGGGTGGCATTTACAGGATTTAATCCAAACCCACAATAAAACCCCACACCTATGCACTAAGCTTATTCTACTCTGCTTCGCCACTTACCTCTTTCTCTGCCTCTCTGCTTTGGCAGTTTCACCTCTCTGTAATTAAAACAGAGCAACACCCCATTTTTTCTTTTCTAATAAAAAAAAATTCCAGCAACAAAGACAAAAAGCCCCTCTCTCTCTCTCTCTCTAAATAAATATAAATATGTACTGTATATATATTATTATTATTATATAAATAAAAAGGGCAAATGAAGCAAAGAATCTGATCAGCTTCTTCTCCTCTTCCTCCTCTGTTTCTCTCTCTTCTCAGTCCACAATGGACTTTGTATGAGAAAGGAACCCACAAATCCAGAACTCCCCCATACCAATTTCTTACTTCCTCTCTGTCTTTTTTCATGGCAGCTTCTTGTGGGTTGGTCTCTGAGCCAACACCACAACAACCTGAGGTATTTCCATGGCTAAAAAACCTCCCTTTAGCTCCAGAGTACCATCCTACTCTTTCAGAATTTCAAGATCCGATTGCCTACATTTTTAAAATCGAGAAAGAAGCAGCCAACTATGGTATTTGTAAAATTGTTCCCCCTGTTCTTGCAGCTCCAAAGAAAGCTGCAATTTCTAACCTTAACCGCTCTCTCGCTGCTCGTGCTGGCCCCTCTACCCCTAAATCCCAACCCACATTCACTACCCGTCAGCAGCAGATCGGGTTCTGCCCGCGTAAGCCCCGACCGGTGCAGAAATCCGTGTGGCAGAGTGGGGAACACTATACTTTTCAGGAATTCGAGACTAAAGCTAAATTATTCGAGAAAAACTACCTCAAGAAATGCTCGAAAAAGGGAGCTCTTTCTCCTCTGGAGATCGAAACCCTATACTGGAAAGCTACTGTTGATAAGCCTTTCTCTGTTGAGTATGCAAACGACATGCCAGGCTCTGCTTTCTCTCAGCAGAAGACTGGAGGGAAGGAGGCAGGGGAGGGGGTCACTGTAGGGGAAACAGAGTGGAATATGAGGGGAGTTTCAAGGGCAAAAGGGTCATTGTTGAGGTTCATGAAGGAAGAGATACCAGGTGTTACTTCGCCAATGGTGTATGTAGCTATGATGTTTAGTTGGTTTGCTTGGCATGTGGAAGATCATGATTTGCACAGCTTGAATTACTTGCATATGGGGGCAGGGAAGACTTGGTATGGTGTACCCAGAGATGCTGCTGTGGCTTTCGAGGAGGTGGTTCGAGTTCATGGATATGGAGAAGAGATAAATCCACTTGGTAAGTTCTTCCCTTAATAAACTACTAGAGAAAACAAACTAGAATTTGGATTCCCTGTTTGCTGATCTTTGTTTTCCATTGCATGCTATTGTATATTTATTCTACATGGAAGACATTGTTGAAGCAGTTAGCTTTGATTAATTAATGTCAGATAAGCTGTGCATAGTTGAAAAAGCATTACCATAACTTAGTAAGCTTAGCTACTGAACAATGTACCTTATGAGAATGGCAACAATTTGACTGTTCTTGTGTGATTCACCTGTTTACGAGAACTATAGGGAACATATCTTAAGCCTTGCCACAATTATGAAATAGTGTATTTATTCATATCTTGAGCATGCTCTAGGAAGAATTTTGATATGCCCTGCGTTTTCTGGTTGATGATTAGTTATTCAAATGTCAATGTTTTCTATACTAGCTTATTCCACCCAGGTGACTGTATGTATCTCTTTTGTAACTCTTAAAGGTTGTTCTGGTGATGAGGCTGACATTTGTCACTTGATGTGAATTTGAGATTGAAACTTGGGTGATTATAGAATGCCAATCAAGGTGATGGTGCGCAAAAGTTATACAGGCTTTGCCCATAGAATCTGTTACGAAATTTGGTTTGGCAATCAGCTCTTAGTTATAGGTTCTTTCCGGCTATCCCACCCTTCAATCCTGCACAGTTTCTTCATTCTTAGGTTATCTCTACAACCTAATGAGTGTGTAGGCAAAACTCTAGCTTTACTTTATCTCGTCAGTTATTATTATCAGAATATTTTTTTCTTATTGTAAAATGAAGGCAGGAGTAGATCTACCAAAAATGGCTTAAATATTTGGCTGTAGTTATTCCGATTGTTGAATATTCAACTGCTAGAAAATTTGCTTGGAGCTTACTTGTAATCCTAATTTTAAAATGATCCTTTTAGATCTGTATAATCCTAATTAGCAGAAATAATCCTACAATGGTTCTACCGAATGAAGGATGCTACATGAAATGGTCCTATGATCTGGATCAGGATTTCAATTACTATGACTTGATTATAGTATTGCTTGCTAGTATTTGCTATTGACTATTCTTCTGGATTGCTTCCTTCATTCTATCTTATATATTCTTTTCTTTTATAAATGACTTCTAGTCTTCTGGATGTGGTTCTTCAAAACTAAGAGAATGATAGTTGACTTTGCTTGTAGTAACATTTATGACTTCCATTGCAGTGACATTTGAAGTTCTTGGTGAGAAAACTACAGTTATGTCACCCGAAGTATTTATAAGTGCAGGAGTACCATGCTGCAGGTGACCTATTATTTTCTGTTTTGTTATGCTCTTTGGTGTTCTCTTTTTGCTCTTTGTTATGTTTCATTGTGTTGGACTTGCTTATGATGGCCTTTGGGGTTTGGAAAGAAGTTTTTTCTAGAAGCCATTTCATCTTTCATGTCATATTGATTGTAGAAATACAACAGTTGAGTAATTTGACAGGGGCCTTTTTATCTCTTGGAAGTTCCCACGTTTTCTTTTCTTTCATTCACAATTAGGATGCTGTTAATTATACTTTGGAAATAATCTTAGAATAGTTATAATTTGTATAAACCTATCTTTTCAATATGCTCTGAAATTCATCTGTTCTCTTACCTTTTTAAATGCCATGGATCAGGTTAGTACAAAATGCTGGGGAGTTTGTTGTCACTTTCCCAAGAGCCTATCATTCAGGGTTCAGTCATGGTAAGATACCTTAGTATTTCAGCGTAGTATTCATGACAGAAAAGTGATCCTTTTTGTTTGTCATCTAATTGGCATTATCCCTGTTGATTGATGTGGATGCTGTTTTCACTCATGGTTTTTGACATTTAGGGTTTAATTGTGGGGAGGCAGCTAATATTGCAACTCCTGAATGGTTAAGAGTAGCTAAAGATGCAGCTATTCGAAGAGCCTCAATCAATTACCGTCCAATGGTGTCTCATTTCCAGTTACTTTATGATCTTGCACTAGAACTTTGTACAAGGTATCCTTAATTCAGAATTTTATTTCTCCTTCTGTCTCTGTACTTCCAATCATTTTGATCCATAACTTTTCTAGTCCAGTGATTCTGCCCTTTTCCAAAGAAATTATTCAAACTGAAACTTTTAGTATTTCTAAAAAATTCAACCATATATGGGATATACAGATAATGTTTGTTCGTAATTTTTGATTGAGGTTGAAGTAGTCGATTATGTTGCTTTTAGGAAAGATTTTATGGGAAAACTAATTCTGTTTACATTTATGGGAAATTTGCTTTCGTGTGATAGGAGGATAAGTATTACCTGGATTGGCATATCAAGGTGCGTTCCGCGTTTTGGAACATTCGTTCTGAAAAGTGGTACGTTTGCAAACCGGAACGGTCTTGTATTAGATGAACCAAAAAAAAGACCCTAATCTTCTTTCTCTATGTTTTTTTGCTGTTTAAGCATTTGAAGTTAGGAACAAGATTTGGTTTTTCTGAACCTAATCAAGGGATTTTTAGAGATATGAACAAACTTATGATTTAATTATCTCAGACTTTTTTTTTCCCATAAATTTGCTATTTACAAATTTTAGTTAGTCATCTTAATTTTTTGTAAATATTTGCTTATGCTCTTATAGTTTTTTGACTTTTTTTCTAAATTATTTGTTTGAAGTTTGAGCTTTACAATCCGGTCCAAAGAGAATTTTGTTCTGGAATTGCAAATTGTGTATGCCCACCTTTACCACAAACTGTGAAAAGCCATGTATAGTGTATCACAATCGAAATAATACTTCCCAGTAATCACATCCTTATAGAGTGATCTTTTTACAGTTGTTATCCCAGCTGTGTTTTCTATATTTGATCTGAGAAATATATCCTTGTTATAGTTTTTGAGACATGTGATCTCTGCTTTGATGCTATGGTTATGATGTAGTCCATGTAGAATGATTTGCTATACTCATAAGTCATCTTTATTTCTTTTGCTACAGAATGCATGCAGGCATCAGTTCTAAGCCACGGAGTTCTAGGCTCAAAGATAAACAAAAGGGTGAAGGAGAAACTCTGGTTAAAGAACAATTCGTAAAGAATGTAATCTATAATAACAATCTGCTTCGTATTCTTGGAAAAGAATCTTCTGTTGTGCTTCTTCCTCGAAGTTCTTCAGACATTTCAGTTTGTTCAAATTTACGCGTTGGATCTCACTTAAGAATGAGCTCCTCACTTGGGTTATGCAGTAGCAAAGGAATCATGCAATCATCAAAAAGTCCGCTTGCGGATGAAATTGTGCCCCAGAGGGACCATGGAATCAATCAAGCGACGGGCCTTTTCTCAGTTAAAGAAAAGTTTGCTTATTTGTGTGAAAGAAATAGGTCTTCCTCATTGAATGGAAATGCAAAGTTGCATACAATGGACACAGATGCTGAAAATGGCTGTGGTGTTGATAAGTTATCTGATCAACGGCTATTTTCATGTGTCACTTGTGGAATATTGAGCTTTGATTGTGTTGCTGTAATTCAACCAACTGAAGCAGCTGCTAGATACCTCATGTCTGCTGATTGTAGTTTCTTTAATGATTGGGTTGTTGGTTCTGCTGTAACTAATGAACGACTTGCCATTATGGGTGGGGACGCCAATACTTCTGAGCAGAATTTATCTACAAGTACGTTTTGAAATTTGAATACTCTGCATCTAATGTTTTCTTGTGTTATTATGTGATGATATAATATCACGTCAAAATAAGTATTTGATGCTTTTGTTTCTGACACCATTTTTTGACCTTCACTGTATGTACTGGATTTGTCATGTGCATGTTTTTTATTGGATCATAATGCATTTATTCAATTGTTTGATGATGACCTTGGAAGCAATGTGCTAATGTTGGACTTTACTGTTTAAGAATTCGTACTGAAGGTTGTGAATGGGGTGTTAGGGCAGGATGGGCATCTTTGTGTATTTTTTATACTTGCTCACCCCTTTGCTAACTAATGATGCTGCATTAAAGATCACGTTATTTTATGTTGATTTCTTATGTGCGCATTGTGTAGCGGATCAATTAATGGCTGTTTCTCATGCACAATTTAGCTTTGTTTGTAGATTAGGAAAGGATAGGATAGGATAACTTTCTACAAGTTCATCAACAGGTTTTATTTCAACCTAGGGATGACTTGTTAACAATATCGATATATGCAAGACAATAGAATACCGTTGTGCTACATAAACTCATTCTCATGTCAGAACAATGCTTAGGGCTGCTAACTTTCAGTTTAACCATTGGATATAATGGTTGTTTAATTGTCCAATGGCTAATGTTTCACACTTGTTTTGAATTACCTTTTCTGTTCCTTTTTTTTTTCATAATTATGAGCATTGCATTTCCTGGCTCTGACTATTTGCTGCTTTTATTATTTTTAAGATAGTAACTTTGGATGCTTATTTTCTTTTCTTCTAAAATTACAGGATGGGTGGAAAAGAAGACTGTGGATGGTTTATATGATGTCCCTGTTCAATCTTGTAATTATCAAATTCAGGTAGATCAAAGTAAAGTGGCTTCCAATGCCATAACACAGAAAGATTCTTGTGCTCTTGGCCTATTAGCTTTAAACTACGGAAATTCATCTGACTCTGATGAAGATCAGATTGAACCAGATGTATCACACCATACTGATGAAATTAATATTACCAACTGTTCATTGGAAAGTAAATACCATTGTGGGAATTCTCAAGGTGAAGCTGTCAATCATAATATATCATCATCAAAGCTTGATTCTCAAGATAAAGTTCCTCCAACTGTTGAATGCCATGTAGAACACAGTCATGGGTTTAGGCCAGCCAATTTGGAGATCAGAAGTGTTAAAACTCTTGATTTTGAAACTGATAATCTCATTTCTACGGAAGCAAATAGTTTGGAGCATACATTCAGTGACCCAATGTCAATGCCACGCAGAACATCAAATTGTTCCCCGGTTGTCCATGATACTGAAAAAACAAAGTTTGGGTTGATTGCACAAAGAGAGAATACAGATAAAAATTTCATGCAAAAGTCTGATGAAGATTCTTCTCAAATGCATGTCTTCTGTCTTGAGCATGCTGCAGAAGTGGAACAGCAATTTCGTCCAATTGGAGGAGTGCATATATTGCTACTCTGTCATCCAGGTATGTTGTAATATAATCTAATTCAACAATTTTTCATTTACAGAATGAACACTGTCTTTCTCTGTTTCTTCAATTTTCAGTTCTACAAGGCTTTTCAGTGGCCAACATGAATGTACAATTTTATGCCACAGTGATATTGGTTTATGCTTGAATGACTGTAGTTATTAGATAATAGAGCGTGGTTAATGCACAAACAATAAAATGTTGATTTAATGAAGTTTTCTCACTCATATAGGGAGTTTCCGCATAACTTTTTTTAGTCCATATTCGTTCTGTATTACAGCGGCATCTCCTTTCCATGGTTTAGAATTGAGATTTACGACATGCTGAGTTGCATGTTACATTTTTTTTCCCCCATAAACTTCTTATATTTTAATTGTACCAGAGGGTTATAATTTCACTTTCAGGTTCCTGGCTCCACATATTTCAATGATGAAAATGAATTTTTTGGTGGAACGGTTGGTCCAAAAGTTCTATTTAGAGGCATCTTTTACAGTGGATTAAAAGGATTTTGTCTTATTCATGTAAATGCTTAGTTGTCACTTGTCATGGTTTTGAACCCGAGGTTATGCTCCTTATGTTATAAAGATAAGAGCTTCTTGAAATTTAATTTATTGAAGTCTGATAAACTATAATCTATATGTGATTAAAATCAATGAGGTGACTCTAAAGTTTCTAAGAAATATTCATCTGGAAGATCTGTCTATCCATGGTTGTGTTCTTGCATTTTACATATGCAACTATCTGCTGCTTTGTAATTTTCGTGTGTGCATTTGCAGAATATCCCAGGATAGAAGCTGAGGCGAGGCTAGTGTCAGAAGAACTGGGAATTGATTGTGTCTGGAATGATATTACTTTCAGGGACGCCACCAAAGAGGATGAAGAAAATATCCAGTCTGCTTTGGATAGCGAGGAAGCCATACCAGGGAATGGTGATTGGGCCGTCAAGTTGGGGATTAATCTATTTTATAGTGCCAATCTTAGCCGATCTTCCCTTTATAGTAAGCAGATGCCATACAATTCTGTCATATACAATGTTTTTGGTCGTACCTCCCTAACTAGCTCGCCTATGAAGTTAAATGTTTATGAAAGGAGGCCTTTGAGGCAGAAAAAAGTGGTGGCAGGGAGATGGTGTGGGAAAGTTTGGATGTCAAATCAAGTTCATCCTTTCCTAGCAAAACGGGATTCTGAGGATCAAGAACAAGAACCAGAAAGGAGGACAGTGCCAGATGAGAAGCTTGAGAGAAAACCACAAAATAATAAGAAGAGTGAAACAGCATTGGCTGCTAAAAAGTCGGGGAGGAAGAGGAAAATGACAGCAGGGAATGGGTCGCTTAAGAAAGTGAAATGTCCTGACTTGGAAGATACAGCTTTAGATGATCCAGAAGGGGATGCTTCTCATAAGCAGCAGACAAGAGTTTACAGTAGGAAGCGAACCACACGTACTGAAAGACGCCTTTCATATAATTTGTTGGAGGGAAATTTGCATCAGCAGACAGGTAGAGTTCATAGAAGCAAACAGGCTAAATCTTTTGATGGGGATAATGCTGTTTCGGATGATTCCTTGGTGGGTAACTCTCATCATCACAGAAGAATGCTTAGAAGCAAACAGGCCAAATCTATTGAGAGTGAAAATGATGTCTCTGATGCTTCTGTGGAGGATAATTCTCAAAATCAACTTAGCAGAAATGCTAGACATAGGAGTAATCAAGTGAAATATGTTGAGAGGAAAAGTGAAATTTCTGATGATTCACTTGAAGCTGATGTTGATGAATGGCATGGAAGACACCCTAGAAGCAGAAACGCCAAGTATTTTGACAGGGAAGATGTAGATTCAGATAATTCACTTGATGATAGTTCTCACAGGACAGTAGTGAGAGCTCACAGAAGACAACAGAGCCCATATATTGAGAAGGGAGATGCATTTTCAGATGATTCAATGGAGAATAGTTCTCTTCAACATAATAGAGGGAGTTTTAGAGGAAGTCAAGCCAAATATATTGGGCACGAAGATGAAGTTTCAGATGATATGCTGGAAGAAAGTACATATCAGCAGCATGCAGCTTCCCATAGTAGACGAACCAAATCTATGGACATGGAGGGTGAGGTTTCTGATGAACTGCAAGAAGAAAGTACTCGTATACAGCGCTCGAGGATTCATAGAAGCAATCAAGCCAAGTTTGCGGATGCAGTTTCAGATGATTCTTTTGAGAAAAATATTCAGCAGCAGCATCAGAGAATCCCTGGAAGTAGAAGGCCCAAATTTGTCGAGCATGAAGATGCAGTTTCAGATGATTTGCTGGAAGACAATACTCATTCGAAGTACAGGAGAGTTCTTCCAAATAAGAAGGCTAAATTTATGGAGAGGGAAGATAACTCAGATGAGTTGCCGGAGGATGATGCTCAATGGCAGCCAAATAGGACTGGTAGAGGCAAGCTAGCCAAATTTATTGACAGGGAGGATGTATCTGATGATCTGCCAGAGGTGGAGACTCATTGGCAGTCAAGGAAGACCTCTCAGCGCAAAACAACATCTGTCGAGAGAGATGATGTTTCAGATGATCTGCTGGAGGGCAATGCTCGTTGGCTGCCAAGTAAGACCGCCAGAGGCAAGCGAGCCAAATTTATGGATAGGGAAGATGCAGATTCAGAGGACTTGCTAGAGGGTAATTCTAATAAAAAGCAGAGTAGATTCTGGAGAAGGAAGCAGGCTAAAGCAGTGACTGTACCCAAAACTAAAGTAGGAACTCCAAGGCATGTGAGACAAGGGACATCTCGGCCAAAAAAGAAAGAAAATCCGCAATCAATGAAACAAGAGAAGCAAACAAAGCAAGAAACTCCGCGTCTGCGGAATTCTAGACAGGTGGAGTCACATTTTGAAGAGGAGCCAGAAGGTGGACCTAGCACACGCCTTAGGAAAAGGCCCTCAAAGGCTTCAACAGAGCCTGAAACAAAGCCAAAAGGGAAGCAGCTTCAAAGCAATAAGAAAAAGGTGAAGAATGCATCTGCTACAGCTATGAAGACTATGGCTAACCGGAAGAATGTGAAAAGCAAGGATGAGGATGCAGAATATCAGTGTGACATTGAGGGATGCAGTATGAGTTTTGGGTCAAAGCAAGAGCTAGCATTGCACAAAAGAAACATATGTCCAGTTAAGGGATGTGGAAAGACTTTCTTCTCTCACAAGTATCTAGTACAGCACCGGCGAGTCCACTTGGACGATCGACCTCTAAAGTGCCCGTGGAAGGGTTGTAAGATGGCATTCAAATGGGCATGGGCTCGGACAGAACACATCAGGGTTCACACGGGTGCTCGTCCTTACGTGTGCGCAGAGGAAGGTTGCGGCCAGACATTCAGATTTGTATCAGATTTCAGCCGTCACAAAAGGAAGACGGGCCATTCAGTGAAGAAGACCAGAGGCTAATTGAAAATTATAAATGAGAGAAATGTAAAATTTAACATTGCTAATGGGAATTGCTGTTGAATTGACAGGGTAGTGCTTAGGTTTAATATAGGCTTTAGATAATTCCCTGTAATTGTCATTCAGATTAACATTTAATTGTCCTTATTTTGTAATGGGTCTTAATTAGACCCATTTACAACCTGACCCCAATTGCTTGAACAGATTTAATGTGTGGAATCAGAACCCTGTTTTAAACTAGAAATGTAGCATCTTTTCCTTTAAATCAGAAAATCTGAGAAGCTATTTTTCCATAACCTAAAATTTACGGGTGTTTTGTTATTGTTGCACAAAAAAAGTAATTTTGACTTGTACGTTCTAACTAAATTATTATGAATTTGCATTTTTTTTTTTTTTTGTGGGCTTTAAGAAAAGCTAACTTCGACGCAACTAGAGAAGATATCTGCATGTTTTTACTTTGAAAAGTTGGTAGGTAATAAAGGAGATGTTTTTTTTTATAAAAAAAAAAGGGGGAACAGAGGTTTAAGCTATGATTTGAAATGGAACACACGTGCATTGCATTGCATTTGCATTGTATCTTCTTTTCCTTTTTCTTCCTGTTTGTGCATAACAAAAGATGCTTCTATTTTTAATTTGCTTTTGGAGGGTTTATGACAATATAATATTCCTTTTTATAACATTTCATAAAAGTAGTGTGTTTTTAATATTATTTACAACTCAATATCTGTAATAACCAATTCGCTTCGGACCGAAATGGATTCAGTGTAAAATTAAAATTGTATTTGTAGAAAGAAATTTTCATTTTTTGCGTTTTAAAATAATAAAAAAATTTCCATTTTATGCAAGTGGATTTTTATAAAATGTTTATAGTAATTATAGTGTGAAAGAGATAATTGTTTACCAGAAAAAAAAAGTCCATATTTCATAAAAATAAAGGTATTAACAAACAAGAAACATCTTATTGCCAATGTGGATTCAATGTTTTTTAATAATAGTGAACCCAATAGAAAAGTAGAGCCTGTAAAGAATATGGGCCAAGAAACCATGAACCGAACCGATCAGCTGGTTAACCGAATTTTCAATTCAATTTCATGTGGTTTTTTTATTTCGATTATTTCTTCCACACGTCTACTAAGTCTTCTTTTTGTGAAGAGTGTTTAGTGTAAAATATCAACTATTGTTACTTCCAATCATTGCAGTTTTAAATGATTTGCGTAAAATAGCGGAAATGCACTTGTCACTCCCTAAATTCTCAAAATCGAAAATTAAGAGTAACCGAGTACAAAAATATATAGTGGGTTATTAAATCAAAAAATTTAAGAAAGAAAATATGCAAGCGAGTTAGCGAGAAATTTACATATGATATTATAAAGATTAAACAATTAATAAATAGATTAAAAATTAATGAATAATTATATATTGAATGTTAGACCAAGAACAAGAATAAGCAAATGACGAAAATAGAGATAGACAAATCAAAATAAAGAACTAAGCATGACAAAGCGTATCGTAAACAAGAAATAAGCAAGATGTAAAGAGGAAATAAGAAAAAGATAGGGTTGAAAATATATTATATACAGAAAATAACAAGTTAGTATTTGTTTAATATGAACTAAGAAAAATTATGAAATTCAAGGAAAAGCGTTGAATCAATATTTCTTATAAGTTGTCAAGAAATGGAAATTATACAAAATGGATTGTTAAATAAATAGACGTGTTGTAAACAGATCATAAACGTCGTATAAGCAGAAAATAAACAAGTTAATATTTATTTGATTAACTTTAAACAGAATCAAGAAATACTAGAAGAGTATAAAAATTCTATAAATAAAAATCGATCAATAAATAATGTTTGATAAATATTGTAAAGATTAAATAATAAACGGTGATATTAGTTGAAATGATGAAAGAGAGCAAATTCAGTAATGAATGAATAAGTATTTATTAAAAATAGACGGAAAATTTATGAGAATAATCAAACATATAAAATTGAAATGCTAATGTATTAACAAGCTTATTTAAATGCTAAGTTACTATATTTAAAGGTAAAATAGGGTTTGCTATAAATTCAAATTTTAAATCAGGAATATCAAATTAATAAGAATTAAAACAAGTATTTTTTCAATAAAACAAATAGGCTAAGTTAAATTATAATACGAAATAGTAATACTACCTCCGTTTTAATATTGGTGAGACTTTAGGGCTTTTTGTTGTTTCAAAATAGTTGATACTTTTGATATTTTGGGTGTAATTATGACGATTTTGCCCTTTGTCTTGTAGTGAAATGGAGGGAAAAGAAATAATTTTTTTATTACATATAAAATTTGAAAATTTTAAAAAAATAATTGTTTAATGGTAAAAGAGAAATGTATAACCAAAAAGTTGGAGAGAGAAAAGAGAAAACACTTATATGTGCATAGGCATGTCCTTAGAGACAAAAAGAGAGAGAAAATGCGTGGATCAAGGAAGAAATTGGTATGGGTGTCAGGTGTGCAATAAAATGGGTACATTTTGTGAGAAATGCAGCCAATATCTGCAATACATTTCGCATAAAATGGTACATAATGTCTAATATGCACCCAAAATGTATATTGAGTGGATAAATAACTGACATTAAAGATGGATTTTTATTTTTTCTGAATAATTTGCTATCCCTCCAAATGTTTTTTGCACGAAATGGGAAAAAAGCATACCATATTATGCACCCAAAACATTTGTTTTAAGTGAAAAAATAACAATGGAAAAAGATGAAATTTTTTTTCCATGATTATTTATTCTGCAGAAACGGTGGGAAATGAAAATTTGGAATCCCTCAAAAATTTTTTGCAGAGAGTTCACTAAACCGCCCACCCAGTTAGCCTAAACGTCACATCTGAAATTAACTTCATAAATGGTGAGCAAAAGATATGATAGGGCAAAAAAAAAAATCTGAAATCAGTGCGAATGGAGAGTAAAAGAGAAAAAAATTCATGAACTGCATATTCTTTCCCATTCATTTTCTAGTATGGTGTGGTATATTGAATAGATTTCATTGTATTTATAGGATAAAATATTTCTGTAATTTCAAAAAACTACTTTTTAAAATTTTACAAAATTTTTTTGTTTTTTGGTAGGAAACAGAGGTATAATTTTAGGTGCATTTTCCGCCTACATATTCGCCCTTTTATTTGCATCAGTCCCGTCATATTTCAAGTTGCACCCAAGTACAAAGGAGGAAAAATGTTGAAGGGATTCCCGCCACCTATTGCCATCAAATCTTTTTCTGACACGCACCCCATGCTCCTGACGTCAGTCACGTTTTGGCAGAAAGTGTCTCAGTTATCAACATTCTCTCTCTTCCTTTTTAAGAGCATTTTGGGGAGAAAACTTATAAAGAAATTTTGGGTGGAATAGTGAAAGTCTCACCATTATTGAAATAGAGGTAGTATGATAATTTAGGAAGATAAATAAATTTGTTTAATTTAAATAGGTCAGATTGAATAGAAAGACTATCACATCTCAAATTTTAAAGGGAAAAATATGGCAATATTAACTAATAATCGAAGCAAATAATTTAAAATAATAATTAAATTTATTGAGTAGAGAATTTAAGATTAAGAATTAATATAAAGTACATTTGGTTAATAAACTCATAAAATAGAAATAAATTGACAAGGAAAATATTTTGAGGAGAGAATTCATCAAGGTTAAAAAAACAATATACGTTAAGGTTAAGGTTAAGGTTAAGATTATGATTATGATTATGATTATGATCATGATTTGTCAAAAAATTAACTGTAAAATAAGGTCCGACAAAATATTGAAGTCAAAAGATGATGATTATTATTATTATTATTAAAAGAAAATAATAGAAAATGAAATTAAATTTTACAAATGAAATAAATATTTAAATGAAAGAGGAAATGAAACCTAAATGCAAATGAAATGAAAAGGAAACAAGAAAATTAAATGCAGATTTAAGGTAAAATCAAAATTGGATACGTGAAGAAAGAAAAGCATAAGTAACTGACTTAATTAGCTTTATAAATAGACAGTAGGGACAAACGAAATGAAGGGAAAAAAGAATGAATAAACAAAGAAAAACAATTCAGAATTCTAAAACCATTAAAATAAATAAAAATCAATATTTTTGAGAAAATAACCCGAGTGAGAATCTAACACCCATCACCATCATTTGATGTCATCACTGGCAACCGAGACCACCAAATAATTGCTCTCAGTCTTGTGAGTTTATTAGATACCAGAAACCTTACAAATCATCACTACCGGAACATGAAGTTCAGATCCGGTTGTGAAATATGTTAACGGGTCGGCTAGAACTTCAAATTCAATTATTATTGTGTTCCGATGGTTGAACGACAGCAATATGGGTACCAATCAAAAGTAGACACCAAGAGGAAGAGAAAGGTATAAAGTTTGTAATTTATGGTGGCCGAAAATGAAAGTGGATTGGGTTAAAAATTCGGATCGCGTGATCTATTTCTACAGAGGAGTTGAGGAAGATGACAGAAATGACAAGTCGTTTCCTCATCAGTGGGCGCATGTCATTTGGGTATTTTGGCGAATCGTTTGGCTCATTGATCAAATGACTTGTCGTTTAGGGTTAATTGAGGCGCACTTCAGAGGATTAAAATGACGGCGTTTAATGGCAAAGTTTACTTTGATCCCTTAGTTTCTACATTAGATTGGAGAATTTAAATTAGACGAGGTCGCGTATATCAAATTCGGGATAAAATGACAAACGAAGCAACTAAATCAGGTTTGATACTTTACACTTACTTAATTATCGTCAATTGTATGTACTCATTGATAAATGCTGTGAATATATGAGCTGTGCTGTTGTGATGCTATGTTGCTTATTGTTTGCTATAAATATTCATATGAAATAATATTATTTGAATTTATATTATTAATAGTAAAGTACCCACTGAGCTCATAGCTCAGCAAATTTAATTTATGATAAAATTGTAGGTTTACGGAAAGAGGAGAGAAGAACCAAAATTGCAAAATAATATTAGGATCACCAAAAGCACTTGCTAGAAACGAGCCCATCGAAGACAGAAAGAGCATTAGGATAGGAGAACTAAAATTTTATATTCAGTATTATAATTTATATAAACAAATGTATCTTATGTTCTGCATACCATGTAGCATATGTTGTGACACGCTTAGCTTAGTTGGTAATAACTCATGTTAAGGAGTGTTATAACACTAAATTCTCTTCCATGAAAGAAAATTTAGTGCAAACTTTGCATAATAAGGAGAAAGTAATTTTTAAATTGTCAAGTCGATGACATTTTTCAATACTAAATTCATTTCCAGTCGAAGCATTTTCTATTAGAAACATATTAGTTTCAGAAAATAAGATTTGAAATTATAATTAGAAATTATAAGGAAATTATGATAAATGCTAAAGATATATATAATTTTATAGAAAATTATTGCTTAATTTTGATTATAATTGGTAATTAAATTTTCTTTGAAGCACTTAATTTATTAGTTTTTATTTTGCAGGTCATAATTGAATGTTATTTTGAATAGAAACGGAAAATGGGCATAAAAAGGTGTGAAGGGATGTATTTTGAAGACATTTTTTTTAAGTGCTGACTTGGAATGAAATTTGGGCCAATTTTACTCAAGACGTGTGTTTTGAGTTTAGGAAAATGCTGCTGTGGTGACTTG
>CATIWJ010314392.1:0-11493 GCA_949640765.1 Croton laevigatus
TTAAAAAATAAACTAATTAGTCACTCAGTATTACTTTTACATTATTTATAATCCTTTTGTTTTAATTGCTGTTAAAACTCTATAAAAAGATTGTTTATGCTCATGGACTAAGTAGTTATTATGTAAAATTATAGGGACTAAGTAATTCATTTTATTAAATCTGAGTGACTAAATAATTAATTATATAAATCTTCACTGCATTTTTTTATAACGTAATATTAGGACCAATGTGTCTTCTCTATAGACTAATGACAAAAACAACAAAAACCTAACAAAAAGACTAAGGAGGCGTTTGGTTGGGGGTAATTAGGAAAGGGAAAGGGAATGAAACCCTTTGTAATTGTTTGTTTGGCCTTTTTAATCATTCCCTTTACCCATTTTTAGTTTTGGCTTTTTTCCAATTCCCCCAAATTGATTCCCCAACCGCCCCAAGAATTTTTCATTCCTTTTCCCTTCTTCATTCTCCAACCAAGTATAATAATAATAATAATAATAATAATAAATATTATTAATAATAAATAATAAATAAAAATAATAAATAATAATAAAAATAAAATAAATAAATAATAATAATAATAATAATAATAATAAATACATAAATAATAATGATAAATAATTAATGAGAATAATAATAACAATAATAATAATAAATAAATAAATAAATAATATATATATAAATACATAAATAATAGTAATAATAAATACATAAATAATAATGATAATATTAATATTATTAATAATAAAACTAATAATAATAATTCTGATTCCGATTCTCTGCTTCAAACCAAACAGTTACAAAGGGAATCAAGAGTCAAACCATTCCATTTCTGGATCATAACTAAATAGGGAAAGGAAAAGGTATTCCGATTCCCTGTTTCCCTTTCTCCTTGTTTCCCTTTTCTGATTCCATTCCGTTTCCCATACGCGAACCAAATGTCCCCTTAGTTCCTTTTCTTGTTTCCTTCCTTTCCTTGAAAATGTATTCTTAATTTTAATAACTTTTATCAGAGAGCATGTTTTATTAGTGATATTATATGTTATTATTTATTGTATATTTATATATAAAGTACTATCTATGATTTTTTATTGATCTAAAGTTTATATTTGAGTTTGTTTAAGATTAATTAGTTTATCAAATATTGAATATATATTTTGATTATGAATATTTTAAAAGATGAATTTTATTCATAATTATTTAATTTGTAAAATATAAATTAGAATATAATTTTACCCACCTTGTGTATATTTTTTAAGTCCACTATTGTTATATATGTTATATTGAAAATAAAAGAATAGTAAGAAAATAATATTGATAAAATGATTCCCATAAAGAAGGAGAAATAAAAGGGTGGAATTAACCATGAAACGTGATTTTGAAATCCACAATTAGTGGTTTTACGGAAGTGGTTTTTAGTTTGAAAAACAGTTTCGTTTCCAAAGAGAAAGAAAAAATTAAATGGTTGTAAATAAATAAGTTTCAATTTATTTTTGAAAGAAAAAATAAAAAACATGAAACTTAAATGATACCAAACGGCACCTAACTAAAAGCATAAAGTGTTTTTTTTTTTTTGGGTTTTTATCAATGTGGGTCTAATTTTTTTTTTTTTTTTTTTTTAACATAGTTATAAACTTACATACCCGGATATGGATAAAGAGAATCAAATTCAGTCATTAGTAGTCGAGTACAAAGGTATTAAAAACTATTTTGGAATTGCGGAATATCATTGCACTCATTTTACTATATTCAAAAATTAGTTTTAACCGTGTCCTTCTAAAAAATAATGATTTGATTATTAGCTTAAAATTTTAAACATTATTATTGTTAGTTGGGTTTAATTAATGTCTAGCAATTAAAACAATTAAATTAAATTAGTGAACAATGTATATGTTGAAACAAAATATTTTGTACAGATTGTGAATATTATGTTTCCTTATTGTGAATATTATGTTTACTTCTTAGAATCAATTAGAGCCTTGACTTATAGCGGAAATTAGTTGTTTGTTTCTGTTTTTATAGAGGGTTCACATTTTCTCTGTAATATATAAACACCTCTCTTGTAATTTAGTATTATTATCAATTAAACTAAAATTCATTTTGACATTTGTCTCTTTTCTCTGTATTTTCAACTTGGTATCAGAGCTTGGTCGAAGGCTCTTGATATTTAATGTAGGAATTATTCTTACTAAATCAAACTATGACGTTGGGTCACAATTAATGGAGATGCACATAGCTAAAAGAGAGACATTCTTACATACATGGAAAGCCAACACCACCAAAGGAATTAGAAGAAGGCTATGAGAGGTGGAATGCAGAAAATCAGAAAGTTAAGCGGTGGTTCTAATGTCGATGACACCAGAAATCATGAAATGCTACGTTCGTTTGCCCACTGCTTATGCAATCTGGACAACACTATCAAAAGCTTTTTATGATGGAAGTGATGAGCTACAAATTTTTTTTCTTGAATCAAAAAGCTTTCGGGGCCAAAAAAAATAGCAGATCACTTTCAGAGTATTATGGTGAACTCCTCGAAATATTCCAAATCATCGAGACAAAATTGTTATGAAAGACTCTGAAGATGTTGAAGCATACAGAAAATCTCTTGAAAGATTGAGAGTACATATTTTTCTTGCTGGCTTTAGGATTGCTTTGAACAAGTTCGAGGTGATATTCTGCGAAAAGATTCAATTCCAACTCTAGAAAAATGCTATGCTCAAGTATGGCGTGAGGACTGAAGCAGGTCAAATTACATACCCTAATCTCTAGGACTTAGCATAGAGTAAGAAGGATGTCGAACACTAGGAATTGTATAAATCTTGTATTAGCTGTATATACTAAGATGGATAGACAAAAACAGAAGTTATAATAATGATTAAATGAATAAAGAAAACCTAAATACTAATTAATTTCTAGAATATAAGAGTAAGTTGCAATAATTTAAATACAAGAGATTCGCAATTCAAAATCAATAAAGAAATTGTAAAATAATAACCAGAAAACATGTTAATTGGAGATTAATCTAAAAATTCTTAAGAGCAACTTTCGTTATCAATTAAAAGTATTTCCTTCTAGAGTCTACAAACACTCTCATGTCGTTGTAAAGATAGAAGAAAATCATAAACCATATTACACTAATTACTTCTCCCTCAAGACCAAATCCTTGTCTCCAAGAGATTTTCAATACTTAAGTAACTTAATCACTTTCCACCAAATTATCCCAACTCTCGTTGTGAATAATTTGATTAACATGTTATATATGGTAATCAAACATACATAGCACAAATGAGCACTAATTGAAATTAAATAATATAAGTTAGAAATGTAGTTCTTAATTAATTCATTATTGCAATTCTATTACAAAGACTTAGCCTAGATATATATTTAAAGAACAGTAGAAGAAAGTCAATTGCAGCAATAGAAAAAGTATAGATAAGAAAGTGAATAGATAAAACTCTTCTACAAGTCCTCTAGCACTTGCTTCGATATAAATGATCTTTTCTTCTTGCTTCCTGACTTTTTCTTCATAAACAGCACTGAGACTTTATGTAAATGAAGTTGTATATCTAGTTCCCTACTGTTCAATGTATATATGCGCTTTTTGAGGTTGTTACATATGATTAAAATTCAGTTATAATTGGAAAGACACCCTTTACCATGAAGAGTCACAACTCTGTGCAGATGTAACAAATTCATGGGCATTTTCGTCCATCAAAATGACCTTATCTCTAGAAAGTTTCTTCATGAAAGTTGTAGATCATACTGTTATTTTTGTAATGAAAGTTGAATCACCTCATTCGGATGTCTATAAAGAGAGTTATGGCCAGAATACGAAAACTGCTCAAAGCAGGAAAGTTGCAACTCTTGGAATAGGCATTTCTGTGATGAGTTGGCACACCTTTACGAAACGGCACAACTCTGATCAATGATTCCAAGTCCTTTCCATGCACAATTAAAGCCTAAAAACATATAAAATACACAAACTTAATAAAAAAAAATCAAATTAAATAATATCTAAATATCCTAAATAACTATGCATATTTACATTATATCAACTTAGATCTTACTTGCCCTCAAGTAAGAAAGATTCATCTACTCCAAGACAAGTGTAGCCACCTTATCAAATCAATTGAATCATGAATGAAGCTAGAAAAGAACTAGTCGATAATTAAATTTTAATGCTCAACAATGATAAAATAAACAAGTCTCATTGCATAAGCAATAAGTTTACTTAATTATCTCAAAACTATTAAGAAAAAAATCAACAATGCAAAGTCAAGTTCTTAACCAAGCTATTTGGACAAAATAGTCATGTTTCAAACTCAGGAATTTCTAAAGGCAAAAGCAACCTTGTAGCATTATTTAGCACACACATCAACTCACTTTTCTAATGGCATTTTTAGACATTTGTATTTATAAACATATTTGATTGGGTGGACTCTTTCCGATTGAATGCAACTAAGGAGCATACTCATGTGCACACAACTTACTCAAGATCCATTTACTTGTGACATTATACAACTCTTTCCGAATGAATGCAACTAAGGAGCATACTCATTTGCACACAACTTACTCAAGCTGCATCACGTCACAAGCATTATTTTGCATTTTTTTTTTCCTTTTTCTTCTTTTTTTTCTTTATTTCTTTATTTTAAATATATGTCCTCATCCATTATTGGAAAGCAAGTTTCATATGTATTATGGCTATAGTTTCTCAAAGTTTACTAGGTATCTAGAAAACCCAAGTTTAATTCACTATCACCTTAGCCTTAAGCCTAGTTAACAAGTTGACTAATACAATTTTTAGATTTTAGAATTAATAGACGGAGATAAAAAGAAAGCTTACTATTTACACTACATGAAACTTTCGACTTCTACCAATTGGGCAGAAAAAAAAATTTTAATATTAACAAAACAAATGAACTTTAATCAAAATTCAAAAGACTTACAAGGATGGCCACTCGTGAAAAATAGGAGCAAATGAAATCCCTTCCCCCACACTTAAAAATGATCCATTGTCCCCAATGTAAGAAAAAGAAAGCAAGGGAAAGGATAGAAATACTCCCCAAATCATCAGTTGGAGTAATTGGTGGAGATTCAATGTCCGGACCGACTGAAGTATTATTAAGAGCCAATTGCGGTTTGTGAAACTCAATCTGATACAATTGCCTTTGCATAGTAAGTTGATTGTTCAGAATTTCATCCCAAATTGGAGAGTGGTCAGTTGAAGAGCTCTTTCTGGTTGATATTCTGTTGCAGGTTCCTCAATCTAGAATAATCCAGAATTTCCACGCCAACAAGTACCAATCAGTTTCTTCTATTTCCAATAAGTGATGAACTCCAGAATTCAAACTAAGTTCCTTCGATCCAGATAGTGAAGAATTCCTCTAATCTTCTGTCCCTGGTTCTATTCTGTTTTTCCAAGTGAAAAGTGGTCTCATCAGAATGTCCCTACTCTGTTTTTGAATGTAAGAAATAATCCCTTTCAGAAATCCATTCTCTCCTCCTTGTGAAAACTGATATTCACAATCAGGTTCTCTCTTTCTTTTCAAAAATCAAAATCTGCTTCTTCAGAACATTCTGATTCAAAATTTATCTGAACCTCCTCTCCTCCCAATCTGTTCATTCAGAAAGCGTTTCAATCCTCTAAATCACACAGCTCCCCGTTCAACTTCAAAACGCAGCATCCTTTATGCAAAACGCAACTAAGACTCATCCTTAAAACGCCGCGTGCAAGGCTAACTCAGAACTGCTCATCTCCAAACGCTCAAAGGTGAGCGTTTTGGAACAGCATAGCAGTCTTCTCCATGAAACGGTGCGCAGCACCAGAACAACTTAAGACATTTCCTTGTCTTTTTTCATAAAACAAAGTTTGTTTTTCTCTCCTTCTCTGTTTGCCTCTGTTTTACATTCTTGTTTCTGGTTTTCTGTTTCTGTCATTTGTTTACTTTGAAGCTCACTCTCTCCTCTCTTTGCCAACAAATATCAACATGCCCAAACATCACATTTTGGAAAAACTAGTAAGAGGCACTCTCATGTGTTGTTGATGGCTGAACTAAGCAATGAGAAGCAACTTCAACTGTGTTTGTGGTTAATTTTTAAAGAAGAACAAAAACATATTATAAATTAAACAAAATAATGAAATAATCTATAACTAAATAATAATACCTATAGTAACTTAAAATGTAGAGAGAGAGATGGAGTGACCTGGATCCAATCAAATATGGCTTGAGGCGATGACGATTGACCTTGAAGACTTCCCCCTTATCATTAGATATGTCAATTGCACCAAAGGGATGAACTTTAAAAACCTTAAATGGACCAGAACATCTAGACTTTAACTTACCCAAAAACAATTTCAATCTTGAATTATAAAGCAAAACAAGTTCTCCTTCATGAAATTCTTTCTTCATTTTATCATGCCATAATTTAGTGTGGTCCTTATATAACTTAGCATTTTCGTAAGCATTCATTCTCAATTCATCTAACTCATTAAGTTGAAGTAGCCTTTTCTTACCTGCCTTCAACGTGTCAAAATTCAAAGCTCTTGTTACCCAATACGCTTTATGCTCACGCTCTACAGGTAAGTGACAAGATTTTCCATATATCAGTTGATAAGAAGTGAGGCCAATTGGAGTTTTAAAAGCTGTTCTATATGCCCACAACCATCATCAAGCTTCAATGCCATATCTTTTCTTGACGACACCGTTTTCTCAAGAATCCATTTGATCTCTCTGTTGCTCACTTCAACTTGCCCATTGGTTTGTGGGTGATATGGAGTAGCAACCTCGTGTGTTATCCCATATCTCTTCAAATGAGCCTCAATCACGTTGTTGCAAAAGTGAACCACCATCACTAATCAAACCTCTAGGTGTACCAAATCTAGGGAAAATTACTTTCTTCAGCATCTTTTTGACGACTTTAGAATCATTTTTAATGGTTGGTATTGCTTCCACCCATTTGGAGACATAGTTGACCATAACCAAAATATACCTGTAACCCAAAGAACTAGGAAATGGACCCATGAAGTCTATCCCCCATACATCAAAAAGCTCAACTTCAAGAATTCCCTTCAAAGGCATTTCATGTTTCCTTGAAATGTTACCTATCCATTGACATCTATAACATGTAAGCACATATTCTCTAGCATCCTTAAATAAAGTAGGCCACCAAAAACCAGATTGAAGTACCTTAGAAGCTGTCTTTGATGCTCCAAAATGTCCACCAACATCCAAAGAATGACAATACTTCAAAACATTTTGAACTTCATCTTGAGGAATACATCTTCTAATCAAACCATCTGCACACCTCTTGTAGAGCATGTTAGAAACGTGTTGGTTCCATATATAAATAAATAAATAAACGGATCTAGAAATATGATTAGAAACTGTAGCAATAATATAAATAATAAATAATTAACCACAAACAAAAAATTAATTAACGATAAACCTTATCACCGATGAAGGAGATGAAGATGTAGAAAACCAAAAATAGTTGAGGCCTGTATGAACAGTCTCCTTAAGACGAGATTTGTCTGTACTAGACAACTGTCTCCCAAGATACAACAGCGAGCATAAGCGAACACAACTGCGAGCAGAGCTTATTATTGGAACCTAGATCTAGAGACTACCCAATGAAAATAAGAAGGAAAAATATTTTCAAAATTTTTTAAGAGAAAATTCGGAAATTGATGTACAAAATTCGGAACTGTCTTTTATCGTGCACAAATAGAAGAGAGCACCTCTTTTTATAGGCAGCCTATAGGAGAGACTGAATGAGACTTCTGGTTGTGTTTAAGTTGGATTCCAATTAGTTTAATTCGTATGGAATTAAAAATGTTAACGGATAAGGATAAGGTTTTAATTCGAGTAGAATTAAAACACTGGTAATTTGTATTGAATTAAGAGACAAAAACATGGACAGCAGCAAAATGGGCCGGGCCTGTAGTAAGCTCATTTGGTCCTGCATTCGCGACGGTTTAAGACGTGCAGGTACGCCATGGAACTTGCTGGACAGACTAGGATTTGCATCCTCACGCGCCTCCGTGCACAAGAGTGTATAACTCAGGCTTATAATGTTGCACTTTACAAAATTATCATTCTTTATAAACCACTCCAACATCCCCATTCCTAAGCAATGTGGGATTTGGTTCCTTTAGCCCATTTAATCAATTGTCCCAAGCTCACTTCGAGTTTCAATTTCTCATTCACCTTAAATCCATTTTGAGCATATAATATACCGTTGAAACGCTCTCATTGCGTATCATACATTGACACATTTTAAGTTATTCAAAACACAATTTTTTCTTTAAATTATTATGCTTAAAATTGACTAAACACACCAAAATTTCCAACAGAGCAATGGCTCCTCATAATAATAAAATTTGCTGTCATGTAAGAACTTCTTCTTTTGTCTATAATCCATTCCATAAGGAAGAACACCACTCACGAGATAATTTGCAATATCGGCAAACCAGGAAAGTTCCTTTAATGCAACACTAAGGAGATGTTTACCATGAAATGTCTCATTGATAAGCACACCATCATCATCCTTCGTCAACCTTTCTTGATCTAGCCTTGATAAATGATCTGCAATGAGGTTTTCATTTCCCTTCTTATCTCTTATTTCCCAATCAAATTCTTGAAGCATTAAAATCCACCGTAAGATTCTAGGTTTTGCATCTTTCTTGCTCAGAAGGTACTTGAGAGTAGCATGATCTGAATAAACAAGCACTTTTTGTCCCACAAGATAAGCTCTAAACTTGTTGAATGCATCCTTTTTTGTACTTGTATAATTAATTGGGTATCATCCAGTAACTTGCTAGCATAGTAAATCACATAAGGCTTACCTTCCTTTCTTTGTCCCAACACAGCCCCCACTGCAAAATTGGTAGCATCACACATTATTTCAAATGGTAACTCCCAATTAGGTGGTTGCAAAACGGGTGCTGAAATAAAAGCCTTCTTTAAAATTTCAAATGCTCCTAGGCATGCATCGTCAAACTCAAAATTGGCTTGTTTAGCAAGTAATTTGCATAGTGGTTTTGCTATCTGGGAAAAAACTTTGATAAATCTTCTATAAAAATCTGTATGTCTAAGAAAGCTTCTTATGTCTTTGACACCCTTTGGAGGTGGTAAATTGGCAAGTACTCTATCTTTGCCCTATCGACTTCAGTGCCTCTTTTTGAAACTGAATGTCCAAGAATAATGCCTTCTTGTGCCATAAAGTGACATTTCTCCCAATTCAAGACCAATCCATGCTCAATACACTTGTCAAGAAGTTTTGATAGATTGCCTAGACAATTGGAAAATTTAATACCATACATAAACACTGAAGTCATACATAAAAATTTCTACATAATCATCAAGCAAATCACTAAAGATGGAAAACATATATCTTTGGAAAGTTGCAGGTGCATTACATAAATCAAAAGGCGTATGCCTAAAAGCGAAAGTATCATATGGGCATGTAAATTTTGTCTTAGATTGGTCATCAAGGTAAATAAGAGTTTGATAAAAACCACTAAGTCCATCCAAATAACAAAAATAAGAAAAATTGGCTAATTTCTCAAGGACCTGCTCAATAAAAAGCAATGGGAAATGGTCCTTCTTAGTTGCTTTATTCAATTTTCTATAGTCAATGCACATTTGTCATCTCGTGACAGTTCTAGTGGGTATTATATCATTATACTCATTCCTAACAACTGTTAAGCCTCATTTCTTAAGAACAACTTGGACGAGGCTCACCCATTTATTATCACTAATCAAATATATAATACCATTATCAAGCAACTTTGTAACCTCTTTCTTTACCACTTCCTTAAAAGTGGGACTTAATCGCCTTTGTCCTTCAATGGAAGGTTTGGCATTATCTTCCAAGAGAATTCTATGCATGTATGTATTAGGACCAATTCCCTTCAAGTCAATGATGGAATAACCAATGGCATTCTTATGTTTATTCAATTTATCACATAAAGAATCAACACTTTCAATAGGCAAGGATGATCTGAAAGAAAAGGAAATTTAAAGCTAGAGTCAAGAAGTGAATATCTTAGATTTGACGGCAATGGTTTGAGCTCCAATTTGATTTCCTTTTCTTTCAGATCATCCTTTCTATTCAAAGATTCAAATCTCAATGTCTTGTGAGAGAACTTATATGGAGATACTCTAAGAATTTGCTTATCAGCTTCTTGCATCTTGTATTGGTTCTTTAGAATCATTCCTCAAATGCTCAAGCATTATTTCTTCAATGCATTCATCAATAATGTCAATGGAATTAATTCTATTTGCCACTTCTATTGATGTGGACTTCATGATTTTGGACACGTTAAATTCCATGCGCTTATTATCCACTTCCAATGTAATTTTTCCTCTCTTCATATCTATAATTGCCCCTACTGTCATTAAAAATGGTCTTCCAAACAGAATTCGGATCTCAAGATCTTCCTCCCATCTCCATTACGACAAAATCAGTTGGTATTACAAACTTACCCACTTTTGTTGGCATATCTTCGAGAATACCAAGTTGATAGTTAACTGATTTGTCCGCCATGGATAAACACATATTGGTAGGCTTAAGTTCTTTTAAGTTAAGCCTTTTGTAAATAGACTAAGGCATAAGGCTTACACTAGCACCAATATCACACAATGCTTTATTAAATTGTATACCTCTAATTACGCAGGAACCGTGAAACAACCAGGGTCCTCAAGCTTTGGTGAAGACTTGGAGTACATAACCTTGGATTCTTTAATAAGGGATACTAAGCCATTTTCTTGAAACTTGTTCTTATGGCTAATAATATCCTTCAAAAATTTACCCCACAAATGGTATGGTGATAGTAATTTTCTTGAGATAGTCAAGGAATTTTCCAAACTGCTTGTCTAACTTATGCCTTATGAACCTTTGAGGAAAAGGAAGTGTTTTTAAGTCTACCTTAGGTTTCTATTCCATAGGTGGTATGGCGTTTTATTTTTCGTTGCAACCCCATCATCTTTATTAACACTAACATCCACTTTTCAATCTCAACCTTTGCATCATCAACCACTATGTTTTTCTTACTGGCACTCCCTTCATCCGTCTTAGCACTTCTCAAAGTAATTGCTTCACAAGTCTCTTTTTTTGGATACTTCGGTTGGCTAGAAAGCATCCCCAAGTGTTTAGTGCTAGAAGAAGAGGCTTGTTAGGAAATTTGTGTTTCAAGGATACAGTTATGAGTGGAAAGTTGTTCAAGCTTAGAGTTTAATTGCTTAAGTTGCTCCTCATTTTGTTTGTTGATGGTTATTTGTTGGTTGACAAACTGCTCTATGAGACTTTCGAGGTTTGGTTTAGATTGATTAGGATTGAAGGCTTGTTGCTTCAGGGAAAATCCAGGTGGGTTTTGGGGTTTAATGTTTGGGTTGAATTGGGGATTTAATTGAGAAGAAGGATTTGACCATGAAAATCCAGGGTGGTTCCTCCATTGAGGGTTATATGTATTTGAGTTAAGTCCCATTCTTTGG
>CATIWJ010314403.1:0-12146 GCA_949640765.1 Croton laevigatus
ACTAAAAATATAAATAAACTAAATTAATTTAATTAAATAGTACAACACAACTTGTGTAATTTTTCATAGGTATCTGGAAATTTCTGAATGCAGATCCTCACGTCGTGAGACATATGTACATAGTGTAAAAATCGTTCAAACCTCCGAATTAACTCTCGTATCAAAGTAACTATAATAGGCTAAACCATAAGCTCCTCTCACATTTATATATACTATAGATCTAAAAATCTCTCTTCTTTGCAGTTTGTACAATTTTTATATCCTAAACTTTTTGGAGTATCACATTCTCAACCAATTTTTAACTCATATATAAAAATTCAGCCTATTTTACAATGTTTGCAACGATTGGACTAAAATTTCAAATTTTGGATGAAATTAATGAAATTGAAGGTTTATTGGGTCTAATATAATTAATCTAACTATGGTTAATGCTAAGTTAACCCAACCCTCCATATTCCTCTACTCTTCCTATTCACCTCCCCAACTCCTTACATCTAAGGCTTTAAATGAGCCGAATCGTTCACAAGCAGCTCAAAACTTGGCTCAATTAAAGCTCGTTCAAAAATTCCATAAGCCAACTCGATAACTAAACAAGCCGAACTCGAGTCTATATATTAAACTCAATAATAGGCTTGTCTAATTTTAGTTTTGCCAAAAACATGTATTAAATAAATTTTTTATTGGAAATCTCATATTTATGATAATTTAATGATTAATTAATGCTTAAATAACAATTTATACCTAACCGCCCACTCATAATATCTTTCTTTCTTTCATATATGGTTTTATAGAAACTGAGCCACTCTCGAGCTACTTGAAACTCAACTTGATAAAAACCCGTTCAACATCAACTCGAAAAATAAACGAGCCGAACTTTAGCTTGGTAATACTCTGCTCGAATCGACTCGTTTATTGCCCTGCCTACTGCCACCATCTTCACCCCTACTAAATATCACTATTAGCTGCTCCGCCATTTCTTGTTCTTATAAAAAGCTTATAGGACCAAAAGGAAAAGCAAAGCAAAGCCCACAACTTCATCATGGCCTTCAGCCTAGTAAGTTGAAACCCCAATGATGTCTTTATATCAAGAAGGTAAAATATATTCTTTTTGCCAACACTAGGGTTGCAAACGAGCCAAGCCGAGCCGCACGCTAGCCTGCTCGAGCTTGGCTTGTTTATTTGACGAGTTTGGATTTGAGTTCGAGCTCAGTTCATGAGCTTGATAATTTTTTAGTCGCTGGAGCTCGGCTCGTGAACTCGACCTTGAAAACTTGTTAGGAGCTTAGCAAAATTTTCAACCTCACATATTCACACAATTCCAACTAAGCTAACCATAATCATTATCAACATTTAACACAGTGCCCATAATCATTCATCCAACAAAATGGCATTCATAATTAAATTAAAAAGTGAAAACCTAAATTACATTTAGGAGGTAAGATATTATTATAGAAACCTAAATTAATAACCACCAAATTACATTTACAAAATATAAAACCAACAAATTACATTTACAAGAACAAATCATTTAACACAGAAGATATGAAGGATAAAGAGAGTTGAAACCATTAAGGATCTTGCATTCCTGCTCATCGGTGATGAAATGGCGAGGACCTGGGTCGATGCTGCTTTGGTCAATGGCGAAGAAGAGGTGAATAGTGATCTGATACTTTTATCGATGCGACTTAAGTATTGAACAAGAGTAGATGTGTTTTTGTTGGCTAGAGAAAGCATATCGAAGAAGAATAGTTTAGAAAAAGGTAGAGGAAGAAGCAGATCGTGCGATAAGACCTTAAATTTAAATATCTTTAAATTCCATTTTCAATTGAGTTCGAAATAGAGAGAAGAATATTTCAGACAGATTAAAGGATAGAGAGAAAAGAATAGATCAGAAAGATTGAAGGAGAAGAGAAGAGAGGAGAAAATGAAACGAAATGGAAAGAAAGAGAATGTACTTTATAAGAAGTGTAGGCAGATTTGTTTTTGTTGGCTTGGTGGAGATCGAAATAGATAGAGAGGAAAGGAGAGAAAGGAAGAAATGAGAGGAGGAGGCAGATTGTTGAAAAGAGATTAGGGTTTTAGGTTTACATATATATATATATATATGGGTGGTTTAAAGCTAAATAAAACATGCTTGCGAGCGGCTCGTTTGTTCATGAAACATGCTCACGAGCTGCTCCTTTATTAAACAAGCACGATTATTGAGTTTGAGCTCAGCTTGTTTAGCTGACAAATAAACTTGAAGGAGCATTTAACGAGCCGAGCACCGAGTGAGCTATGAGCGGCTAGGCTCATGTGCAACCCTAGCCATAACCACAACTATTCTTTGCCAAATACTTGCAAAATTTTGTGGATTGAATATGGCAATGATTTGATCGTTAGGATTTTTTTGCAAGGTTGAATTATGGGAGAAGGATTTTGAGTGATAGGGTTTTAGATCTTCTCTCGTTTATGAGAGCAAATCTATCACGAACAAGAATACAAAGACATATATAGAGTATGTAAACGAAGGTGGTGACAATGGCAATGGGGAAAAGGAGGGAACATAAATAGATTCTTTTTTATCTATATTTTTATTCAATTAACTAATTCATCCTTATATTAAAATAATACCCCTTTTTATCAATTTTCTGACTAATTAAGTAATTAACTTTATGTCAGATCCCACATCGGTTATGGATTGAGATTGGATATAATATATAAGTTAGACCAACTAATTACTTAGTCAACTTAGGTTAATCATTTTAGGCTGGTGGATTTGGGTCTAAGTAGTTGACTAAGGCAGTTAGGTGGATCTTTTACAAGCTTGTGCGGTCAGACTCCGGTCAAGATGCACGTCGGTCGCGGCTCCCTGGGCTGGGTCGTGACACTTTACCAAACCTATGAGTTATTATTTGGTAAAAAAATTATGAGGCATCATTTATTCTAAAAAAATTTTAAATTTTTTTCTCATAAGTTTCAAATTCGTTACCAAAATTAATTTATATTCATTTGAAAAAAAGTCATTAGAAACCGAATATGAACTTACGAAAGTGAAAAGAATCAGGGTTATGCATGGTTCTTAAGGCCCCGAACCGATATCGAGAATCGTACTAGAACCGAAAAAAGAACCGGCAAAATGGAAACCGTATTGGAATCAAAATCGAAATTTTAATTTTAGGTGCTGATGTCGATTCCTTACCTAGAAACCACCTAAACTATACCAAACAGGAACCGATACATAAATAATAATAATAAAAATATTATACTTATAAATAAAAATATAGTTAGAATTAGAAGTTAAAATTAATAATTACATAATAAAATAAAAGTAAACCACATATCCAATAATACCACGCGGTGTATATATATATAAAGGTGCAAATGAATCCCTTTGTTTTGAATTTTGTTTAAACATAATGATTTGGCTGTCTACTAATGTTTCATCAAGTGTTTTTACTGTTGAAGGATATTAATGACTTACTCTTAAAGAATTTCATGTTGCAAAATTAAAAATCTTCCAAGGTAAAAAACAGGGGAAGGTCGCACCTGACACAGGTAGATAGCAGTCACGACCCATGATATTTTGAGTCAAATAGCCAAACTACAAAGTGTCGCGATCACCACTATCCAAGGTAGCGGTCGAGACCCCGTAGTTGAACTTCAGGTCAAAACATTGACCACAATGGCTAGTAATGAACTTTTTGAAAAGTAACTATGAGGTGCTGGTCGAGAGCGTCCATGACCTCCCCTTAATGGCTAGGTCATTAAATGTGAGCTAGAGTCTGCAGATAGCAATTGAAAGTAGGTCGCGCCCGCGCCCCCTATGTAGCTCCCATGAATTCCTTAACATAAGACTTTTGAAAAATGTCCTTTGGTTGCTTGGCAAGGGCTCTATTCTTCAATGTGGATATAAATATACATACCAACACCAACAGTCATTAAGAGGTTGAACAACTACTTAAACTTAATAGCAATCAAATTTTCAATAACCTCCTCTTTCAATTCATTTTTGCAATCAATTCTTGTAAATGTTCATTGAGAGTGCCTCTAAAATTCTACTTTGTTGTTGATTAGGTTAGTTCATTAAGTAATATGGGAAACTCAATTGTAATTGGTTAGTGAGTTAGCCTTAAATTCTAAGTTTGGAAGTAAAATTAGAAAACTTTCTTTGCTGTAATTGGTTTTGTGATAGTTGAACCCAATTCCTTAGTAATTTGGTGTATGCTTTGAGTTGTAATCAAACTACTATAAAATTTCTTCTTCACAAACCAATTTCACAATCCTACTAATCTTCCACAAAAAATTTTCAAGGCCGGCTAGCTCACCACACCTCTTAGTTGCCAAAGGGCCAACAAAACATATAACTAAATCACAAAAGCCGATTTCTCCATTTTAATGTCTGTATTTGATATTTATCCTTAAAAATTTTAAAAACAACTAATAAAGGCATCAAAGTGAGACGAAATTGAAACAATAATTAAGGTTTTTTTTTTCATTTTCTCTAATTTCCCATTTTCTTTTATCCTTTTCTATATGTTTTTTAGCATTTCCTAACAAGCAAATTAATAAATATATATATAATTGCTAATGTGAAATCAATTAAGCAAATTCTAAAACTCTCTCTAAAACTTTTCTTTTCCTAGGGTTTGTTCACCTTTGTAGCCGCCGCCGGTGTTTTTCCCAGCGGTGGTCACCCCATTTTTCTTCTTTCTCGATAATCCAATAAATTCTTTGCCTATATCTTTCTTTATGAAGGAATAGTGCAATTTTTTTGCCTCTGTGCAACTTTGTTTATTTCTTTACCTCAGTGCAATTTTTGTTTACATTCTTTTGCCTCCGTGCAGTTTTCTTCTTGTTTGGATCTTTATTTCATTTTGGTAATTCCGTTTAAATTTGTTAGAGACCATATTGGACTAATCTGATCAAGAGCAATGGACGAAAGTTATTGGAAGATGGAGATCCGCGTTCTGTTATGATTTTTGCTTCTACTGCAGGCTTTTGGGCTTTTTTTTGTTCCGATCTATCCCTTGGAATTGGTCTGAGATTGAAAGAAGATCTTCATCACCGGTTTGAAACAGTCCAAATCGGAAATCTAAACCAGAAAAGTCCATTTTGTACAAGTTTGAATCCTTAACGGCGAAGAACACTGCTTCTGTTTTTATGTTTTTTTAATTTTGTTTTAGTCCTTGTAATTTTCTACTTGTCATAAATATCTAGATGGGCTATGGATAATTTGTTTTACAGTTTCTGGGTAGGCAGTCTTCCCAATAATTGCTGTATTACCGATTCATTTCTCTCGTAGTAAAATTACGAATAGAATACTATTATCATTTATCAAAAATAAATAAATATATATATATATATATATGTGTGTGTGTGTGTATACATTCCTTAGAAGTATAATATTATTTAGATACATATAAATTATAATTGTCCCAGGGTTAAGGAAGCTAACTTCATCTGATCAAATACTATTTTATGTTAATTATTTGGATTATTATGTATAATTATAATGATTAGCTTTATAATAAGCAATGTAATTCCTTAGAACTCTTTATTATCTAGTTCTTTCAGAATAATTCTAGATTTCTTTATTGGAATTAAAATGTCTAACATGTTGTTTATTATCTGGTTCTTTTCCGGAACCGGTACCGATTCTAATTTATTATTTTTTGACAAAACTCAGGGACAATTCTATAATTTTTCCAATCCCTAATGATTACTACCTCTGTGTTTTTCATTTCTTTACATTTGCTTTTCACCAATACCAATAAAATCAACTTTTCACCAATACCAAAACAGAAATAATAGTAAACAATTACTAATCTTTTAAAAAATTTACTTTTTCACCAATATCAATAAAGAAATAATAATAAACAATTACAAAACTTACTATAAATGGAAATGTAAAGAAATGAAAAACACACCAAAAAATGGAAACGTAAAGAAATGAAAAATACGGAGGTAATATTACATACTTATGTAAAATGTTGATTGATCTACTTTCTTAAGTTTTGTTCATGTGAGTTCTCATTTTAAAAATTAGTTGCAACCGTTGTACACTTTGTAAAATAGAGTAAATTTCTGAAAAAAAGGTTAAAAACCAGATGTAAATAGGTCTGTGGGAATTCAGTTTGGTAAACCGAACAGGATATAGACCAAAAACCAAATTATTTTTTTTTCCTTAACGGTAAACCAAACCAAGGACATATGAAACCGAAAAAACCAAACTGAAAAATCAGTGTAGTTTGCCTCGGTTCGGTTAAAAAACGGAAGATTCACAGATTTTATAATTAATCAAAGAATCTCAAATACAAGCATTTCAGAAGCTTAAGAAATCAATTCGTTGTCAAATACCCAATTTAAGACTGAAATTATTCAAAATACCAAAACAAACTAAAAAGATATTATCAATAGAAAACAGAATTATAAGCTCAAAATCTTCATAGCCTCAAAAAACAAAATAAACCAAAACCTTAACCGAAGTGGGCAAATCAGAAGAAAGAAAGAGGCTCATATCTGATATGCCTTTGAATCGATTAAGAAACCACCGGAAAAACATCGGCTGCAACTCAGAGGTTGCCTTTCGTCAATCGTCCCAATCAAGCTCTACTCCAGAAACAAATCGAAATCTAGAAACGAGGAATAAAGAAGATGAGATTGAAGTTAGTTTCTTCGTCTTCTTCAACCATTGCGGTGAACAACAATGAAGAGGAGATGGACTTGTTAGCAGCATTGGTCGAAAACTTAGAGGGTAGGTGATGTCGTGACTACCGGAGAGAGGGAAGCTAAGCAGCGGCAGCTACTGAGGAGGAAGAAAGAAAATGAGAAAAGATAAGTTTTTTAGGTTTCAAATGAATAATATTAGAGGCAGCCGACGAAGAAGTGAAGAGCAGATAAAGAAGAAGTTGTGAGCGGCACAAAAGAAGCAAAATATGATTAGGTTTAGGTGAGGGTGGAAGCGTAGTGGAAGGAATTAGGAAAAGAAGGCTAAGAGTGCAGGTTCAATTTTTGAACCTCTCCCTTAGTGATAAAAAAGCCGCAACTCCCTTTTAGGTGTGTGGCATGTGCATATTTATATTAAAAAAAAAAAATAGGTTTAGGCTTTTTTAGACTTTTATATGTCTATATTTTAGACTAAAATAATAGAGTTTAGGTTGGGTTCGATATGCGACATAGTTTGGTTTGTATACCCTTATAATCGCAAACCGACTGACCAACCATTGTTTACAGATACTTGAAACTGTTAACCAAACCTACCAATAGGTTAACCGAATTTTCTGTTCAGTTCAGTTTGGTTTCTCAATTTCGATCAAAATTTTCTCACCCCTGGATAAAAATGTGGCTCTTCTCAAAATTCAGGGTCAAACATATAAAAGGTCTACAAATACCTACTAAAACAATTAACAAACAAAATAACCAAATAATTAAACTTTATTCAAACATAATGTTTTTTCAACTACACTCTTAACTTACTTTCAGCTGCAATTCGAAGTTCTTTCACTCTCCTTGTTAACCTTTCTCCGATATTAGTAATTATTGTCCAACACATCTTGTAAAATTAGATCTTTGTACAATTCAATGTCTGTATGTCGTGAAAAAACATAATAATAATCATATTACGTATAATTAAAACATAATACCAAATTTAGCATATTTCCATTATCAACAGAAAAATTAAATCATTTTAAAGAAACCAATGAAATTTTTGAAGAAAATTTTAAAAATTAAATACTAACGGAAAATAAAATATTTCCATTATATATTTACAACTTAATAAAAAGGCATTTAATCAATACAACTAGAATAGAGAAAAAAAAAATACCTAGCGAGCGAGAATAGGAATCCAGAAGACTGATGCCATTTAACGCCACAACACAAGCTTTCGCCCTTGATCTAAATTTGCAGAGGTGAAGATGATTTGAGGAATGCAAAATGGGTATTGACCCAAAAGTTCATTTTAATATTGGACCAAAATAATTGATTTTTATTGTTTTAATATTGGACCAAAATAATTGATTTTTATTGTTTTTTCTGCTGCAACTTGCACCATAGTTAATTGAGTTTTGCTGAGATCTAGAAAATCACTTATACTAAATTTTTGGGCTATGATAATTGGTCCAAAAAAATAGTAATAATATTACTAAATTTGATGTATTAGTCACAATGGATAAGCGCGGGTTATATTTTATTATATTAGTCCCTTTCAATTATGCCTTCGAAAAAAATAATTAATTCTAAGATTATGGAAAAAATAATTAAAATTTTTTGTCCCAAACTATGTTATTTTGTCCTTAAAGCACCCCAGTTTAAAATTTTTTATTTACAGCATCTTATTTTCCAAAGGTTGTATCAATAGCTTCCCATTATGTAATTACAAAAAAATCTATAAACTAGTATTTAATTTGGCCCATTTTGATTAGTTTTAAGCCGCCTTAATTGAATAATCAGATTCATAGTTTAAGAATTTCTATATCATCTTATTAAAATGCTAATGATAAATGAAATACACCCTCATTTCCAAATAAGTCTTACTTTACACTCCTTTTTTTTTTTTTTCAAAGAGTAAAGAAAATTCAACTCAAAAGATAACAAAGATACTACTGATATTGAACTATCTGTTGCGAGTATGAATTTATATATAAATATTAATTTGGATTGTTTATTTTCTTATCGTTTATTTTCTTATTTATGTTTTAACAACCAGAGAGATGGGGAAAGTATCATACTAACGTTCAAGATGATTTAGCAATAGGAGGATCCAACTTTTAAAATCCATTTTATTTCCATCAAATTCACTCACTCAAAATAAAAAAACAAAATCAACCAAAACTATATTATAAAAAAAAAAAAGCCTAAGCACAGAACAGGACAGCTTAATAACAATACTACGAGCTTTCAGTACAACTGAGCAAAAGTGCATCCTTCAATCCAATGGTAAAAGAACCCCGTAAAGTCAAAGAAACGAAGTAAATACACGTACAGAGATTGTAAGCTCTAAGCTCTTTGAAACTGTACAGTGCAAAAATGAGTGGGTTGGACCTCCGGTTTTACCCCTGGTATTTGAGAAAGAGAATATCTCTGCTTTCCTCTTGCCATCACTTTCCCAAGTATCTTTATAAAATGAATGCCTCCTCCCATCAGAATCACCGGAGCCACCATTCTCAAAAAATATAAGAATCGGAAAAGCAGCAGCAGCAGCAGCTGAAGCATAAACAAACTTCAACATCAAGTATTCTTATAATCAGCCCAACTAAAATACAAATCCATTAATTTGTGTGTGCATACATAGTTAGTAAGGTCTCGAACAGTATCCTAGACATTCTGAGACTTTATTTCTTTTGTTCCCTTGTTTTTTCTACTAGGCAATTCAAACACATTTAACATCAAGCGGATGGAAATCTATTTTGTCCAAAGCAATATAAAATTGAAAGGACTATAACGCATTACCTCACCCTCCAGCAATTCAAATTTGGCAATGATTCCAAAGTTCTACATTCTCTAATTGCTAGCATTGATTCCAAAGTTCTACATTCTCTAATTGCTGTGTGGAGTTTGCCTTGAAGCGTCTTCCTATCTCGTAGAAGACTATCCAACAAAATTGTCATCTCATTGAGATGCTCTTTCAGTTGCAAAGTCAATTTACCAAATCAATTATTTTAGGCCAAATAATGATCAATTATTCGACCATGAGAAATTACAATTTTAGGCTGCTATTTACTATATAGATGCTATTGTCAAAATTTTAATTTTTATCAATTTTTTTTTATTTGATTGGAGAAAAAAAAAATCATCAAAATTTCAGAAATTTGGTAAAGCGCAATTGTTAATTTTGAACAAATTTAAAGGATTTCACAAATTATTAGAAAATAAAACTTGTTGTTATGTTATTTTTTTTTGTTCTTAATTTATTAAATTCTTGAAATATGGATGGAAAATGTTTGTGAAAAATATCAAACGTTAACATCAACATCAACAAATATATGGATCTGCTGGTTTTAAAATATCAATAAATATTCTGTTTTTATTTGTTAGTTATGGTTTTCTAGCAGGAATATGGATACCAATTATGCTTCCCAAGTGAACCAAATTTAAGATTTGGATGACACTGAGGAAGGTAGTAGTAAGTTTCAATAACTAACTAATAAGAAAACTAGGCAAATGATATAAAAATATCCTGAATTTTTACTGAGTTCTTAATAATATTAAAAAATTAACTTTGTCTGGATTTTATCTAATTTGAAAAAGTCAGTTTCAATAATACCTAAAATTTGAATTTTGGACTAAATTGAAAAAAAATTTAATCCGAATTCCACCCTCTGGCAAAATTTAAACCTATTGTGGTTAATCTATCTGCATCTTATTAAGCCGAGACACATGAATGCTGACATAGATTAAAATAGAGGGCCATCTGAATTTGACGTGAAAATTTTAATCCATGTCAACATATATGTTTCTCTACTTAATGAGATGGCGATTGATTAACTATAATGGGTTTAAATTTTCACAAAGGGTGGGGTTCGGGTTAAATTTTTCTCTTAATTTAGTTCAAAATTCAAATTTTGGGTATTATTGAAATTGACCTTTTCAAATTAGGTATAATTTAGACAAAGTTAAATTTTGAGTATTATTAAGAACTCAGTAAAAGTTCGGAGTATTTTTATATAATTGCCAAAAAAACTAAGACTAATTAGTTAAAAGGGTAATATCAGAAAGGCCTAGTTTTTAGTCTAAAAATAACTTTTAGCCTAATTAAATTTTTAATTCTTAAAATTATCATATTTTAATTTTGTAACTCTTCAAATGATCACATTTGTTTTGTTTATAAATTGTTTATGGTATATTTATAAAATGTTTATAATTTATTTATAGTAAAACCGAATTTCGGTTTGGTTTTTTGTTTATAAAATTTATATTCGATTTTGAACCAAAAACCGATTTTCGGTTCGGTTAACCACCCCTAGCAGTTATACATATGTAAAATTGCTAAGATTAAGAATGAAAAGATAGTGAGTTGTAGAGCAACTAAATTTTAATTATTTTATTATAAAAATTCAATAATCAAGGCAACATAAAATAATTAAATTTAATTTTAATTTATATATTGTTTTAATTATTTAACTATTTTCTTTCTTTCATATTACGCTATATACAAAAATTTGCTAGTACATGCCCTTTACCGAAATAATTTTTAATACTTTTTTTTAATATAATTTTATGTTTTCCATGTTATAATTTATATATTTGAGTTTTAAAAATGTACATCATTATTAATTAATTAATAATACATAAAATTTAATTTTAATATGTTTTATTCGTTTATTAAAAATCGGATGAATCAATAGTAAATTGACACTATACAAAAATTAAAAACAAAATTAGTAACTCAATTAGCCATGACCCGCAAATAATCGTTGGTGCCATTGGTCACTTTTAACATTTATTCTAAAAAAAAAAACTATTAACATCAATTTGTTCTTGTGTCCATCCCATTGCAATTAATAAGATCATTAGCGGGATGATTTAGTGCGTACCATATAGTAACAGATATTTATACATTAATATTAATAATAATAATAATAATAATAATAATAATAATTAATTATTATTATTATTATTATTAATGTATTATTATTATTACCGTGAATCTGTTGAAAACATCGTGTAGAAATACGAAATGAAATAAATATTAATAGACCAACCAAAAATAAAATATTTATTTCATTTCCTTCTAAATAAAAATATCACCATTACTATCATTTGAAAATAGATAATCTCTATCTTTATCATAGAGAAATTTTCGAAAAAAAAAAATCTTTATCATAGAGAAAATCACATAAAACATAAAAATTTACCTTCATTATAATTTATAATGGATGTGTATAGATAGACATACATAATACTGTTCTCTTAAGTTGCTACTAGTGTCTTTATTACTGGCAAAAAAAAAAAAAGTTGCTACTAGTGTCGTACAGCGCTCGATGCGCGATAACATTTTTTTTTTTTGTTTAAATACGTTGTGTGAGTCAATTAAATAATATAAATTTATAAATTTTAATTATTTTATTATAAAAATTCAATAATGAAGGCAACGTAAAATAATTAAATTTAATTTTAATTTATATATTGTTTTAATTATTTAACTATTTTCTTTCTTTCATATT